>NW_004624762.1:19203678-19219228 GCF_000247695.1 Heterocephalus glaber | reverse complement strand
TAAGAACCAAGAGAGATTATGTAAAGGTGCAAATTTCCAATGATGAATGTCATTATATTGTATACCTAAAATGTACCAATGAGTAGAATGAATAATGGATAATGCAAAATAGGAAGAAAAGGTCCAAAGGGGTAAGGGTAGTGGGAGGGGCATTGGAAAGGAAAGAAGGGAGAGCAAAAATGATGAGAAATGGAAAAAATGGAAATAAAGTCTTTGTAATTAGGGAAGGGTGGAGCAGGTGAATGGAAGGCTAGCAATGGGGAAAAAATAAGAACCAAGATGCATCGTGTAAAGGTACAAATTCCCAATGAGAAATGTGATTGTGTTTGTATACCTAAAATGTACCAATAAAAGAATTTAAGAAAAAAAAAAGAACAGAAACACCTAATCTGCTGGAAGATAAAATATGTACAACTTTTGAAGACAAGTATAAGTAAGCACTTTCTGAACAGAACCCCAGTGGCACAAGAATGAATAATGAGAATCTATAAATGAGATTATATCAAACTGAAAAGCTTCTGCATGTCAAAAGGAACAACCAACAGAATGCAGAAGCAGCCTACAGAATGAGAAAAATAATTGTGAGCTATTCCTTGGATAGAACACTAACATCTAGAAAATATAAAAACTCAAAAAAATTACCCACAAAAAAATAACTAATCAAAAATGGGCAACTGAAATGAATAGAAACTTCTCAGAAAAAAAAAAGTACAGACGGCCAATAAATACATTTAAAAAAAGTTCAACATCACTGGTTATTGCAGAAATGCAAAGTAAAATAACACTGATATTTCCTCTCTCTAGAAAAAATGGCTATCTTCAAGAAATCAAGTAAGATCAACTGCTGGTGAGGCTTCAGGGAAAAAATAACCCTTCAAAAGTGTTGGTGGGAATGTAAATTAGTATAACCACTACAGAAATCAGTATGGAGATTCTGCAAAAATCAAAAATAGAAATACCATTTGACTTCATTCTTTTTCTAGCTGTCTTCCCCAAAGAATTCAAGACATCACATAATGATGATACATGCACAACCATGTTTATAGCAGCACAAATATAGTAGTTAAATCTTGGAAACAACCTATATGGCCATCAATACATGAATGGGTTAAAAATGTAGTATTTATACACAATGGGGTGCTAGTCTGCCATAAAGAAGAATAAACTTGAAGCATTTTTAGGTAAATAGATGTGCACCAATGACATAATATTAAGGAAAATAAATGAGACACTCTAAAAAAATCAAAATATAAAAATAAATTCTGAGGTTTTATTGATAAAAAGTAGCCCATCATCTGCATAGGATATTTGATAAATAAAAACAAAATTCTGTCAGTGACTCTTTCATCTGAATACTATAATTATTACAGTTTTACATGTGCTTCTTGATAATCATTTAAATTTTCTTGTACTTACACTATATGCCTGTAATATTTAGATGGTGACATCTGTTTCCTTAACTTAATCTTCACAAAGTGATTTAAAAATCTCTGAAAAGATTTCTTTTGTTACAATTAATGCAGTCGATGAAAGCCAAAATCCTTCTCCAGAATAAAACGATATAATTTTTCCATATCCGTGTTATCATATTTTGAAATCAAATTTTGTTCATAACTTAACACGGGAAGATATATTTTCAGGCAATATGAGTTAAGCTACTGATGATATCACAAAACGATAACCTAATTCCACATTAATCTAGACAAATAACCTAGTGACAAAATACTGAATCTCAAAGCATTTTATACATGTTTATAGATATGCAAATTTTTGTGTGCTAGGAGTTGCAGTATATGCTCTACCACTGACCTATACCCTCAGTCTTGGATATATTTATATTTATATGATAATTTTACTTTTATTGTCAGCTGATGCTTTCATTATTAATATTGATGTTATTCTAATTTTATGATTACGGATATTATCAATATAAATCACTCAATGCTTCTTTTAGAATTCAGTAGCTTTAAAGGCAACAAACACGTTATCTCAATTATTACCCTCTTGCTATTTAATAATGTGTAAAACACTAGCAATTGAAAAGAATATACTAATAGTTTCTTGCCAGTGAAAATCAAGTTCATCCAGAAGTAAAAGCTAGTATATTTACAAAAGATCATTACTAATACATAAAATGAAGTAAATATATCTCTATAACAAAAACAGACTAAAATATATTAAAAATTAGGTATCACTATATAAACAAAAAATGTGTTTTAGAGAAGGTTTCTTTGCAATGCTATATTTTCATGAGCCAATAACTAGTTCACAGAAGCAATGCTTTGCTGACAAGTTTACAGTAAACTCTATTTTGTCACCAATTAGTATATCTGCAGGCAAGAAACTTACCTTTCATTTCAAAAATGTCACTCGGCACTTTCAGTTTCTATTTATCAATGTTTAAATGTTTAGCAATGTAAAAGGCATGAAAAATAGAAACAACCATGATTTAAAAGAAAACTCACAAAGTTGAAGTCACAAGGAAATCAGTTGGCCCAAAATCTAAGCCAAGACTAGTGCTTCCTGAAAAATACTAAATCTAAGTTTTATCTGGTTATAATACCATAGTGGCACACTGGTAAGAAGTAGAAATATTGAAGAATTGAGACACAGTGTACAATAATGACAGTAGAATGTCCCTGTAGGCTAGAAATATAGGGAAGGTGTAGCACTCTCTTAAACCTCCCACAACCAATCCCACTGATATTCAGATAAAAGAGTTGGGTGGACCTTTGCAAAATTATCCCTTAGGTTACAGACTTGGAGGGGTGGCTTGCAGCTTCTCGGGGAAAAACGGGAAAATCTTTTTTATTTCCTGTATTTCCTACAAGACATAATCTGTGGAGATAACAACAACAAAAATTGTAGCTCTTAGGGCACTGGTAAAAATCTACTTCATCCAGAGGAATGACAGAGAAATAAAACCTTTTTTTGTGGTAGGGCAGGAACGCATGAATGATTCAGAATTATGGCTAGGAAAAGATGATAAAACTGAGGACACATCCCAAAGAACATAGTGCCTGAATAAGAATGAGTCTTAACCAAAACACCAAAAAACACTGTCCTGACCAATTCCACTGTAAGGTTAACAAGCATTAAGTGCCCGATTGAAACTTCGAGGTCCTATATGAGGTACAATACAATGAGAAAACTTAAAGCTAAGGATAAATTCTACATTGACAAAAATCCTTTGGCAAGGCAGCCCCCACAATAAATACAGTTGTATCACTCTCAACCAAAGAATATGAGACATGTAAAAGGCAAAGAAAAAAGTGCCCTCTAAATAGTAGTATTGAGAATCAAAAGAGAACGTATTGGAACCAAACTGCAACACAGCTCAGATGTTAGAACTATGTGACAGGATATTCAAAGTAACTATGACTAATATACTCAAGCACTGGTTCGAATAGATGGATACAGTGGTAGATTAGATGGGTAATTTTAGAAATAAAGAGAAAGTTATTTTAAAAGCCAAATGGAAATACTAGAAATGAAAATAGGAACAAATAATGCTTCCATGAACACAACAGTAGATTTGACACAGTCAAGGAATTGACGATCTTCAAAATTAGTGAACAGAAATTACAATAAGTTGTAGTAAAGAGAGAGTGACACAGAAAAAAAATAGAGCATTGAAGGGTAATGAGACAATATCAGGCTAATCATAGATGAATTGTAATTACAATTCCAAAAGGCGAAGAGATAGTAGGAACAGTGGACATGAAAAGAAATATTTGAAAAAAATATAATAGATCAATATTAAAAATCTAAGTAAGTCATATTTAAATTGGTAAAAGCAAACATAAAATCTTGAAAGCTGCCAGACTTTAAAAATAGTTATGACATAGAGAAAAGACTACAAATAAAAAAGCTAGGTAATAACGTAATGACATCTATAGTGATTAAAGAAAAATTCTATCAATCTAGAGCTCTGTGTTCAGGAAAAGTACCTTTCAAAGTACATAATTCAAAGCTTTAAGTCAGTATAAAAGCCCAATTACATTTCTATATATTAAAAATAGGCCATTAGAATTTGATATTAAAATGTCATTTGCAATAACAACAAAGAGCCTTGCAATCTTTGTATACAATCTAACAAGATATGTGAAAGGTTTGTATGATAACTATAAAATAATAATGAAGAAAATCTAATAAGTCTAAATAAATAGATATATTGTGTTAATTGATTAGAGCATTCAATACTATCTAAAATGTTCTCCAATTTGATATACAGATTAAATGAATTTCTGATCTATTTCACATTAAACTTTTTATGGATATTGACTAATTTATTCTAAAATGTATGCAAAAAATAGAAGAGCTAGAATGTAAAAATAAAAATTTTTAAGAAGGAATAACAAAATTAAAACACTCACAATAATAGCGTTCATGTTAACCTACACTAGTTGGAATGGGTTAAACATTGACAGAAAAATTGTATTGAATAAAAGATAGACACAAAGGTCAAATGCACACAATAGAATTCCCAGATTTAAACACACAAAAATACAATTAACTAAATGTTTTGATTTTAAAGAACTACTAAATATATAATTGAAACAACCAAGATCCTCTGATGATCAAATTAGCTTGTGAAATTTCAAAGACAAAGAATATATCAGACTATCTCTACATAGTAATTATTAAACGCAAAAGGAATATATTAAATTTACTTGGCTAAAACCACATTAACCTTGCAGATGTCACTTTTAGCCATGTAATGGAAATTAACAACACCAGTAATAAAAATAAACTATATTAACACAAAGGAAAATAATTTTTCTAGTATTATTCCCCAAAATATATAATCCTCAATCTTATGAAAAGTATATCAAATAAATTCGAATTGAGGGACACTCTATAAAACGATTGACCCATACTCTTCAAAAGAGTCAAAGCCATGAAAAACGAGGACAATCTGTGGAACTGTAACAAAGAAAGCTTAGGAGAGAAAAGCATCTACATATAATGTTGAATTTTAGATTGGGTCTTCTAATATAAATGAATATTGGTGGAACAACCAATGGTATCTGTATAAAGTGTATAGTTTAGTCATATGTACCAATGTCACTTTCTTAATTCTGATAATTGTGTATTCCAAATAATGAGTTTTAAAGAATGTCAGTTGGCAATATAATCTCTGGCATTATTCTAAATACTATGTTATATTTTAATTATTACAAATCTGTCATATTACTCACAATTTCTGTTAGAACATATTAGTCATGTACATCTTAGGTAAATTTGGCAGACTAAGGTGATAATACATTGAAGGGTTTTTTTTGTCCATTTAATTTATTGGTACATTTTATGTATACAGTACAATTACATTCACCATTGGGATCTTGTACAACATCTTGGTTCTTATTTTTTTCCCCATTCCCCTCCCCTCCCTTCACCCCCTCCACCTTTCCCTATTTACAAAGACTTTGTTTCCATGTTTTTCCTTTTCTCATATTTTTTCTTTTCTCTTCTTTTCTTTTCCCTACCCCTCCCACTTTCCCTGCTCCTTTAGACATTTTCTTCCTATTTCACAATATTAATTATACATTTTGATTCTAATTTACACTTTTAGTTTTTCACACCAGAGAAACTATTTGGTTTTTACACATGTGTGTCCTGTTTATTTCACTTAGCAGTATACCCTCAATGTGCATCCAGTTAGCTACAAAAGATAGGAAGATATCATGACTGGACAGTTAGCTTATTTTAATTCCTAGATAAATAATCGATACATCATTAAAATCATATAGCACACTTATAAACAAACATGAATAGTATGAATAACATGGATAAACTGTGAGCAGGTTCTGACATTAATTTTATTTTATTACTTTCTCATATATTTAAAATTCTGTAATTACTATGTTCTTTATCTTCTAGGAGGCATTATGCAAATCCTTATCTATCCCTGTGATATAAGTATATGGATTTTAGTAGATTGAACACTTAGAGCCTATGCTTCTGATAGTTATTACAATTTATATATCAACAGAATCATTTTTTCTTATATTTTCAATTAACATATCCATCTTTATGCTGCCTTTCACTAAGCAAATCCACAACCATAGCGAAATGCTCAATGACTGCTGTAATAATGCATTAATATTTTATAGCAACACCCCATTATCTCAGTGTATTAAAACAAGAAACATTTATTTTTCTAGCTCATGGATCTTTTGATTGGCCAGGTAACTCTTCTTTAGATATTGCATCCCGTTTGCTCTATGTGCAGTACTGATTATTCTGCCACATACCTAGAACACGCTTTTCTTGTGGCTGGGAGAACCACAAGAGAGCAAGTGGAAATAAAATTGACTTCACAAGTTCTCAACTCTATGTTATCAACTAAAGCCATGTTTCATTGGCCAAATTAAATCACACATGGTCATGTTTAGTATAAGTGGAGATAGAAAATATACTCTGCCTAATTCAACATGTGATGCAACAAAGTCAAATCAACTTCAAAGGAAATTTTAGTTATAATAGAAATAAGTCAAATATCAGAAACAGTGATCCAGTCTACTACATCAAGCAAAAACCAACTTTCTTCCCTTGCTCCACTTGCTTACAAAGTGATGATCATGGCTGGATGACAAACAACAGAAAAGGAAAGCTTTGACTTTTCTTCTATTACTAGGGTGAAAGTGTGCTCCTCTTGGGATCCAGATCCTACTTCTAATTTTTCAATAATCTTAATCTCTCACTTATGTTTCTAATCTCACCTATATCTGCAGTATTTCCCAGTTCTGGATGATTTCCACAGTATATACCAGTATCTTGTACTATCAGTATATAAGAATAAACACTGATTCCATGAGTCCTACAGTCACTTTGCTTTATTTGAATCAAAATTTCTAGAAACAGTTGTCTGTATTCACTGTCTCTACTGCTTTACCACCAATTATCTAAATTGAAACAAGTGTATTTGATCCTGACAACAAGACTAAAATAACTTTTGTTATGAAAGTCATAGGTTCCATGTTGCAAATTCCAAGCTCAAGTCTATGTCCTCATCTTTAACTATCTATAGCAATTGACATATTTGACTTTCCTCCCTGAAATGTTGTATTCATTTGGCTTTTGATTTTCTTCCTTCAAATTGTTCACTTTTTCTGGGTCTTCTCTTCTTTTTAATCTCCTATTATAATTCTGTTTATATATCTTACTGGTCATCTATGTGAGACGTGGGTACATCATGACCTCCTAATTTTTATCTCCAAGTCTAAATTTTCTCCTGAGAACTGTGCCATTTCTTCTTTGCATGAATATTCCATTAATTTCTCAAATTAAACATTGCTTTTTATGGGGACTTTCTGTGTTTCCCAGGCTGGTTTCAAATTCCTGGACTCAAGTGATCCTCTTGCCTCAACCTTCAAAGAAGCTGGCACAACAGGCATGTACCAGCATGCCCAGCTATAATTATTGTTTTAGATATAGTTGTCCCCATCATCTTCAAGCTAATTTATTCCCAAGAAATTGCTCCATTTCAGTTAAAGACACCATTATACATTAGTTTTATTTTGCTGAAAACCAAGAAGTCAGATTTGATTTATTTTTCCTTAGTGCAAAACTTCCAGCACATCAATAAAGACTGATGGTAAAACCACCAAGATATATCCCATTTCAGGACCCTTCTTACCACTACCACCATTTTCACTCTAGGCTATGTCACCAGAACTCCTGTAATAGCTTCCTTTTTTTCAATCTTATTGCCTGCAATCTAATCTCTACATGAAACCAGAGTAATATTATATAAAAATAAAAAAATAATGTCGGGGATTTAGCTCAGTGGTTCCACTGCCTGCCTTGCAAGCTCAAGGTCCTGAGTTCGATGGATCCCCAATATCAAAAAAAAAAAAAGAATTTCAATTCTATTACCATGCTATTGAAAATCTTCTTGTGTTGTCTAAGTCAACAAGGAGTCTCAGTCAGAATGGCCTCACATGATCTATTCATGCTTATTTTTCTGGCCTCACCTTATCTAATTGCCTTCATCCTTACTGTGCTGCTGCATAAACGTTTTGAGCTAATTTCTATTTAAGCCTTAAAATTGATCATCTTTCTACTTGGAACACTCTTACACCAACTTCTTTAAATTTCTTCAAATCTTTTAGACTTCCATGGAATGTTATTTTCTTTAGATAAATCACTCCTACACTAGTTATATAACCTTCTCCATAATAGCCTCCACTAATTATCTCTCCTTAAATGATTAACTTAAAACCTGTTAACTGGTTTTCCATTTATTTGTTCTTTTATCATTTCTTCTCCACTAGAAGTTAACGTTCATGAGGTAAGGATATTTTTGTATCTTTCCTAAAGTATCCCAAGCAACCAGAATACTTCACTGTTCATTTATTCATTAATATTTATTAAAAATTATTTCATGCTAAGACCCTGTTCTAAGTTCTATGGATATATCAGGGAGCCAAATAGACAAAAATTTCTACCTCTCTGGAGTTTGCATGCTAATGGGAAGAGGTAGGTAAGAATCAAGTAAGATGGGTAAAAAGGGTAGATATAGAAAGAGGATGAGGCATGTCATATTGTGAGGGATGCAGTTTTGCATAGAGAAGCTAGAGAAATCCTTAACGAATGTGTATTTTAAGTGAATGAGTTAGCCTATAGACATGGCTATAACCAGTTTCAGAGATACTCCTAGTCTATGGCATCTACATGTTGTGTAAAATCATAGATCACTTAGCTAACTTCCACATCTTAGAAAAAACAAGAAAAACAAATCCACTATACATCAAAGTAGATATATAGTCAGTGTCCTGTAATGTTTAATTGAAGCTTTCATGACAAAATATTAAGGAAATAATGGGATTCTTGCATACGCATTTGAAGCACCAATGAAATAAGATTAATATGATGGCTCGAGGGCACTTTTTGAGCTTTCTTGATTTCATTTATACTTTTATAATAATCATCTAAAATCATAAATTTGAGCCGTAATAGTAGGAAAATTACTATTCTTGGATGCAAGAATATAAGTAATTGCTACAAACTACTTTGCACCCACTTGATAACTAGATAACCTGGGTCAATTGAACATACTATATATTAAAATACATGTTTTAAAATTTTTTATCAATGTATGTTATCAGTATAGTAAGTGTGTCGATTGTGGGAAATTGGCACATACACAAATCACATCTTTATCCTTTGTCCCCCCATATCTTAACCCCATTCCCAGATCCCTTTCTTCATTCCACAGAGTCTGTCTTCTTCATTATCATCAATCTTTTATTTTGCTATTTAATTATTTATCCTTTAGGTTTCTCATATAAGAGAAATCACTGCTTATGGGTTTTAAATGATGACAGGTCTCTCATATTGTGGTATTTCAGGAAATGATTAGTAAATACCTAAATAGGTAGACAAATCTATGATGAACTAAAACTTGCATCTAGACCTATGTATTGGGTTTCCCCTGGTGCTATAGAAACTAGACATAGAGTTGTTAGGAAAGGTCAAAATCAGAAACTAAGGCGTAGGAAACATGTTAAAATCAAGATATGGAAGGCAGTGTCCCAATGGTCATAGAGTTCATGGAGATAGGAACTCAAGGACAACATTTGAAGGTCCAAATAATTACACATAATAGATGAAATATTACAGGTAACTGACTACTGTTTGGGGTTAACTACTGAAAGAACTAACAGAAAAGACAGTCAGGGTCTTAAATTAATACTTTGAAGTCCATATAACTAGCACAACATTGGTGAAAATATACCACTAAAGCTTGAGAGAATGAATTATGCTGAGCCTAGAAAATGGCTCCTCCAGTGTGGAATTTAATTATCTCTATTGATTCTTAGAGAAGAATTTCAATTAGAGACTGGTGTGTCGAGGCAATAAAACTAGAGACTAAAGTAAGGAAGAACTTTCTAATTTTGCTTCATGGAGGGACTGGGTGCCTTAAAAAATAGGGAGTCACAAAGATGATGGGTCCTGATAGTTTCCCAGAGGCTATCTACCACAGACTTTTAGAACACGCTTCTACATACACTAGGAGTTTAAACATGAGAGCCTTTAACTTAAAACTCCAAGATTATGTCATTATCTGATTTGATTAATGACATTAATAATAGCAGTTCTTATCATTTTTTTGACTTTTGAAACAATTTTTCTAACTTGAGGTTATATTTAGAGTATATTTCCCTTCTTTAAAAATGGTTCTGCTGAGCATGGTGAAATATACCTGTAATCCCAGCACTCCAGGAGGTTGAGTCAAGAGGGTCACAAATTTGAAACTAGCTTGAGCAATTTAGCTATCTCTAAATGAATGAATGAAGGAAGGAAGGAAGGAAGGAAGGAAGGAAGGAATAAAAAAAGGAAAGAAAGAAAGAAAGAAAGGAAGGAAGGAAGGAAGGAAGGAATAAAAAAATAAAAAATTAATTAATAATTAAATGGGCTGAGAATGTAGCTTAGTGCAAAGGCCCTGGGTTCCATCCCAGTACAGAGAGAGAGAGAGAGAGAGTCCAATTTTTAAGTGCTAGCAATGACATAAGAAAAATTTAGAATTAAAGTAAACAGATAGTGGAATACAATGAAAATTATAATTTTCTACTAGTATTTGAACCAAACAAGATCCTAGAGATTCCATTTTGTAAACTCTCATTGTTATTTCTTTGTCATAATGTCTTTAATGTGTTGGGATCAAATATTAAATGCTTGTTTTGAGAGAACCAATAAAACATGCTCAGAAGACAGCACTTATCCACATTAATAGATAGAAATTGGGTAAAAACACTGAAGATCACTGGAATAGAATCCACTGGTGTGGAAAGACATAGAATGGATTAGTTTCTACGCAAGGACCTCAAGATATGGAGACTGAAAAGAAAGTTTGTAGACAGAGTAAAGATAGTGACAGCTTTAAGCACTTTTGTGTTATTTTTGAGAAATTTAATGTGATTTTGTAGACTTAGCATTTGCAACTTAATTCTTAGAGTCTGATAAGCAGAAATATGTTCTAAGCCATGTGTTATTCTCTGTCTCATACATACTAAAAATAAAACTCCTGTTTTATGGTATACAAATATTAAGTTCTCATGCTTACCTTTGCTTTCAAAAATGTAATCTGGGGCTCCAATTCCAGGGTAGAAATTATATTCCACCAATGAGGTTAATGAAAATACTCTATCACATTAAACTTTTGTTTGGTTATATGTAAAAAGCTCTAGAATACACAAATAAGAGGACTTTAAAATGAAAATCAATTTGGATTTGTCAAATATAATTTGAGGTCTATCTGATATGTCAAAAATTCAATTACAACTAAACTGAAATTTTTACCTTTTTAAAAGTTCACATCCCTATGTATATTTAGGTCTAAAAGTAAGATCAAATGGATATAAGTTGTCATATCCCCTTGTGTAGGTAGGAGATCAGTCCACAAATGAAACTTTTTACTGTTACTATTTCTGTAGGCAAGTTAAAAATGTAATCTTACAGAAAGGATTAGACATTTTTTTTTAGTTATAGAAGGGAAATTATGAATACATTTTTAAAAAGCATTTGCTCTAGGATTTTTCTTTTCTTTCTGAGCACAACCATTCACTACTTTTTGTTTATTTTATTCTTCTTGAATTCTGGTATGAAGAGTATTTGGATGTCTTTTCCTTTAGTATCTTGGCGTGTACTAGAATCTCTGTCTCCTATCCAGAAATAGAAGAAGCTATTACGGAGCATTGCTCATCCTATTATATTATATAAATGGTGCTGAAATTCTTTATCACAGTTTCTGTCATTAAGAAAACAAGTAAGAGTAAAGAGGTAAATTGTGAGATATTTAGATTGCAGTCAGGCACCCCATTTCTGGATACATAAAGCAAATTCTCCACATTTGAATTTAGTTCATTTTGGTGAAGGTGAGTTTTGAGAATGTCAGTTTCATACTTAAGACATATTTCTAGTGCTGAACAGTTAGTGAGTTGTTTTGACATCATGAGAAATTTCCTATATGTAAGGTAGATTTGCAAGGCTATCCATTCTTTCTCACTTCCAAAGTCTCATTTCTGAAGATCATGGGAGCACAACATCTTACTACTGCCATCTATAATTCTTTTATGTTTCTTTATTATACATTTATCCCCTTTTGAACCTGTTACCACATAAACAACAGTTTTTCTGGATAATCCCTTGTCCACTGCACTTGTTTCTGCCAAGTATAGTGTGCTGCCACTTTGTTTGACCACAACTCTCACTACTTTTCCAATCTAAAACCCTACCACACCACTTCTGAACTTCTGAAGTTTCATCAGCAAAATACCCTCTATCTTCTATATCAACTTTTCTGAATGTTCTTTATACCTTCTTGAAACCTGACTCTCTCCTAATAGGCAGTCACTTTCCCTACATCCTTTTCAAGTGGTGGATCTTTTTCTCCTACCCTCTAATAACCTTGATCTTGCAATTAGGGAAGATCTCCAGAAAAATTCCCCTTTCTTCTAAAAAAAATTCTAACTTTAATTCTTAAGCCATAAAGTTAAGCTCCATCTCCAACAAGTACTTAAAAAAATTTTGTTGACTCTGACATCCACATAGCTGATCTTTTCTATAACCTACTTTCCTGTGACTACTTTGTTCTTCACTCAACCTTAATGATGTTTATATTCATGCTCTAGATTAAGTTATTCCTAATAACTAGTCTCTCCAGAATTCTGACTTAGTGAAGAAGGCATAACCTCATTTCTCTCTAATTCTCCCACTTACAACTAAAAACCTGGACATAACACAGTAAACAACCATAGGAAGGTAGAAGGATGGACAAGAAAATGTGATATGCTCATGAATTTCAGAACTTGGGGAATGATACAACAGTAAGTTCCTTGAATTTCTTATAACCTCTCATGTATCTCACACGGGGTGTTCCAGAAGCTACCCATCTGAAACTACCAACAGGAAAAAATTAAAATTCTCTCCAAAATCTGTTCACCCTAGCCAAAGGACATGGACAGTGGTGATATAACAACAGAAAGCCATTCTGGCAACACCAACCCTACTCCAGACAAAAATCAATGGGAAATGATATAGCCCCCACTCTTAGTGTTTCAGGGGGGCCAAGTAGGTAGCTGATTTCCATCCCACCGCCTCATACCACAGTGCCTCAGAAACAACACATTCTGGTTTCCTACCCCCTTCTATGGAATTGATAGGGCCAAACATAAATCTACCACCTTCCCATCAGAAGCAGGAGTGTTCTAATTGCCCTACAGAATAGTGTTGGTGGTGCTATGAAAGGAGCTGATTTTTTTCTTCTTTCCAGGCAGAAATAGGAGGTTTCCAAATACACCAACAGGGTAATACCAACAGGGTTAAATTGAAAGCTGAGATTCTATCCTCACCTAGTAGCAATGAAAATGAAAGAGCTGGTACTGGTAGGACTAGCCATCTCTCTCTGTATGTGGTGTCATTGAGACTGAGCAAATTTGTACAAGTTGAGCTAATAAGCAATCTGTTTTTCTTCCAATCCTGTGTCAGCAAGATCCACTAAGGTACAAAAGAAGTCCAATAGGCTCTCCTGCTCTATCCTAACCCCTGGAGTCAGTGATGAGCAGTAGGGACCACGGCCTATAGCCCATCAAAGATCAACAAGAAAGAATGAAGCTCTGTGAGGCAGGGTAGTTGGGATTACGCTTCCTGTCCCCTCACATGTAAACAGGAACCGTGGGAACTGAGCCTGAAATCCCAGCTGGCATCAATGAAGTAGGAAAATGTGAGCTGGTTGGTGTTCTACTTTTTTCCATTTCTTCTCTTGATGTCAGTGAGCCCCAGCAGGGAGCAAAACTTATACACCACCAATCTTCAATGATGTAGTATGGATCAGTGCTCCACATTCTGCTTCAAAAAACAGTTTTGAATTCTCATGAAACAAATGGGACTATAGAGATTTTCAAGAGAAATATAAGTCTAGTAAAAAACCAAATAGAAATTGTAGAAATGATTAAATGGATTACCTTCTGGATGCTAAAGAATAGAATGGAGAAAACTGAGAATTGAATTAATGAAAGTGAGGATAGGTCACTCGATTTTCACAACCTGAACAACAGGAATAATGTAGACTTAAACATATGAACAGAGTTGCAAAGACATATGAAGAAATAAAAGAGCTAACATTAGAGTTCCTAAAGGAGAGAAAAGAGTAGGATTAAAAGATTATTTAAAAAAATAATATCTGAAAACTTGGTGTATTTGATGAAATACATAACCCTACAAATTCAAGAGGCTAAGTAATTGCCAAGCATTTTAAACCAAAAGAAATACATGGCAAGGTATGTCATCATTAACTTCTGAAAAGTAAACACAAACCTTGAAAGCAGCTAGAGAGAAACAGTACATTACTTATAGTACATTACTTTGTAGCACCAATTCAAATGACAAGAAATTTCTCATCTGAAATTGTAGAGGCCAAAAGGAAGTGGTATACATTTTTGAAGCACTGAAAAGAAGCAACTGTAAACTGTGCATTCTATATCCAGATAATATATCCTTTGACTAAAAAGAAAATGTATAGATTCTTAGATCAAGGAAAAGGAAGCAAATTTATTACGAAATAGGCCTTAAAGAGTGACTAAATTTTTTAAAGATATAGGAAAAATGAAAGATTAGAACTTCAGAAATGGAAAAAATAATGTAATGGATAAAAATATCTTTAATATAATAGTCTGCACTTGCTTTGGCAGCACATATACTAAAATCTCTAATATAATAGACTATGTGAGAAGATATCATGGTAGACTATAAGCAGCAGCCCTCATTTTTAGAATATACTCACCAAGATCTGCAGTTTATCAGAAACAGAGGGCAAACAAAAAGCCCAAATATCGAAAAGCAACTCAAAGTAGAAGTCCACCAGATCATAGTTACAGAAAGAAATAGGGCCAACTGTGAATCCCAGCACTACTTAGAGCCCAGGTCCAGTGAACGTGCCATCTTGGGAAAGGATCTAACCCCCTAAGGGAGAATCTTAGTACAGCAGTGGCTGGGATTGACACCCAGCCCAGCAGTCACTGACCAGAGTGTCCTGTCCTACCTCTCTTTCCACCTGAAGGCAGAGATCAGTGAATTATTCACAGGTATTCTTATTAAAGTACTGTGGAAAGCACAGGCTAAAGAATTATTCAAGAGGGCAATGAATGAGTCAGGACCAGTGAGCCTTAGAGAAGATAAAGATAGAGGCATAGTCCTCGTTAGGGACCTGGAAAGAGACAGGCATTAAGCAATTGCAATATTGCAGAAAGTATTCAATGGTAATCCTCTACAGAGACAGTGGGACCAGCATCAGCAAAGATCCTAAAGGAAAGAATGCATCTAAGAAGACAGGTTAAAGAAAAGGAAAAAAAGTTACAGAAACATTACTAGGAAAATAATGCACTGACGGGATTCAGTAAATACCTTTCAGTAATAACACTCAATGTAAATGGTTTTAACTTCTCAATAAAAAGGTAAAGATTGGGGCCGGGGATTTACCTCAGTAGTTCCACCACCTGCCTAACAAGCGCAAGGACCCTAGTTTGATCCCTGGTACCAAAAAAAA
>NW_004624762.1:19163869-19176374 GCF_000247695.1 Heterocephalus glaber | reverse complement strand
ATCTGTTTGCATCTGTTTTATGGATTCCATTTGTTTCCTATGTTGGGATTCCATCATGTTTCTCAGCTCCCATGTTTCTTTATCTGTGTCCTCTCTAGATTTATTAATCGTGTCTTGCACTATGGGCCCAATCTCTGCTCTTATCTTAGAAATTATTTCTGATTTCATTTTTTCCAGATCATCTTTTGTTGCCAGTTTAGGTAGTTCAGGTGGTTGCATATCAGAGTGTTCCATCTCCTTTCCCTTTGGGGTTGCTAGAAGTGATCTGGAAATCTGGTTTTGAGACTTGTTTACATATCCTCTCATTTTGATGGTGTGGGGGTTCTCTTGGCACCCACGTGGCTCACCTCCTCTGCACTGGGAGTGGTGGAACAGCAGCCCAGAAGCCCCTTCCTCTGGGCTAAATGTGAAGATTCTTAATAAGCTGTAAGGACAGCCTTCTTGACATAGTGAAATTATTGCAAAAAACAATGGGACAACCAGAGAAAAAAAGTGAAGCTCATTTGTGATAGACAAAATTAACTTGATAAATTCTGAAGATTCTTTTTAATATTAAATTTCAATGATTTTTTTGAAAATTGATAGCATTACATTGGTTTTTCCTGTTTAAAGCTGTAATAACCCAAGAATCTTATGGTGAATTCAGTTTTCCATTACTGGTCTATTTATAGGCTTGGTTACAACTGCAAATATGCTACTAGATTTTCAATTAAATTGACTGATTTGCCATAGCATTATCTTTTTATAGTTTCAATTTAAATGTTATAAAAATTATGATAGTGTAAGTAATGAATAATTGTCTTTTATCTGTCTTTACTCCTTACACTATGTAATAGTCTAAGTTTATATATAGAGGTAACAGTATATTTTAGTGATAATATAATCTTTGTATAGGAAAATAATAATTCCTAAATTTGATTTCCTTGGGGACACATGCATGGCTTATTTGGTTCAGCTCTTTCTGTTTTATCTGAGCACATTCTAAGAATAAGTTAATGTGTTCCTTCATTTTAATTAACAAAAGACTGAAATTTCCGTAACCTACAGACTTGATAGGATTGGTGGTTATGATCTTTGAAGTATACATTCACCTAGCTTACTGTTTTATTAGCTGGAAAAAGGTTTATAGATTTAAAATAGTGATAGAAAAAAAAAAGAAAAAAAATAGTGATAGAAAATTTCTTTTACATACCAAGGATGGCTGAGATTCACAATAAAAACACTACAAATAAGAGTAGGTCCAGAGTTTAGACATATGTTACAAGTTTTTACCAACTCCTCTGTGTATGTAAACTGTGATATATTCATAGTGTATAAGATTGATATTAGGAAAGATACTCATTCTAAGTAAGTACTTAACACATTAATAATCTATTAAAAATATAGAGCTCGTGAAAACAAACCTGAAATTAATAAACATTATTTAGATATATATTCTTAAAAAATTTGGGCAAATTGTTACCCAAATTATCTCAGTTTCTCCATCTCTAGAATAAGAAACATAGTAGTCTTTAATTTTCTGAGAATTTATTAAGATTGCATAAATAATACTTAGCACAGAACCTGGAATATAGTCAATATCCAATAAATATTAACTATTAACAGCATTAATAATTAGTTGATATTAATATTATGATATTAAGCCTAAGATTTATTATATTTCTTCAGTGAAGGAAATTAAAAATTTGTAGGAATTTTATGTTGGGATATTTTGCAATGGAATCATTTTCAATTTTCATTCTTAACATTCTTAATAGTTTAGTTTTTATATTTGAGTCAAAATAACTTTGCTTATCCTCAGTTTTACAATAATTTTTTTCTACAAAAGAAGTGCAATTGATGATCCCTTGTTATGTTTCAAAGAAGGAGTGCTATTCTTCAGAATTAAGGTATACACTTGTCATATGGACACCCTCACTGTTAAAGATCGCCTGAAGCTCACCACTCTTCCAATCTTCCCAAACTTGTCCAAAGTTAGCATTCTTTCCCTTTGTTATCAAAGTATGGTCTTATAATCTTCTGCTACTGGATTCCATAGGTGATGTTTAAGTGTACAGCTTCCTGGGCACCAACACAAACCAAATATATTAGAATCTCTGGAGTTGGGGCTCAGTAGGTACCATGTTTAACACATTTCTTAGATGGTTCTTAGCCATACTAAAGTTTGAAAAATTCTAATCTATCAAAACACAAGAAAATCCTTTAAGTTTTTCTGCCTTCTCTTTTTCATGACTAGTACCAGATGCCACTTTTTATTTTACAGATGACCAGTGTTTTTCCTCACAGATCAGTTAAATAAATGGACAGATTTTTCTGGCAGCAATTTTAGGGCTTCAAGCAAAGATCTGAGCATGATATAGTAGAGAAAAAATCATAAGAAATTAAGGGGACCAGAAATAAACTTTGTGGAAATGGGAAGGGGATCCAGAGAAAGAGGGAAAGGAAAAGGTAGGTTGGGGAAAGGGGTAATAAAAATAATAAAGATGACATATTATATATACCAATTCCCCAAGATGAATATAATTATTATGTATCACAAACAAATTACTGTGTTCCTCTGTAAAATATAGTAAGACTTTCTTGAAAAGTCTAATGGGTCTCCTTTCCCTCTCCCCTCCCTATTTCAAATTATCAATTATTTATTTTAATCATTTTCACCTTTATTTACAGTTTCAGTTTCTCACACTAGAGAAACTATTTGGTATTTAAACATGTGTGTCCTATTTATTTCACTTAAGAGTTTGACCTCGATATTCATCCATTTATGGCTCTTTTATCACTCTGGAAAACCCCAGGCATCACTTGGAATACTTCTTCAGTTAGTCTAGCCTCTTCAGCAGAAACTTCTCCCCTAAGGATAAAATGTGGGGGTTTTTTCATATTAACAGTGACATTTGAGGGAAAATAGTGAAGTATACTTGTATTTTAGCAGAATGTAGTGTTTTGTTCAGAGGGAATTTTTAAAAATTGATAGTAAAAGAACTGGTTACTTTTTGTCATTTAAACAACTATTTATCACATTTAAAATTATTTTTTTGTGTGTGTTACAGGAATCATGTTGCCTCCTGAAGGAAATGTAGATATCCCAGTGTTATTTGTACCCCGAAATATGACATTGTGCAAAACATTGGTCATTGTTCAAGTGATGAGAGCAAATGGGGAAAATTGGACTGTTGACAATTTTGATGAATTAGATACAGAATTTAAAAGGTAAAGTTTAAAGACACTGAAAAAAAGTGTTTTTTGTTTTTTTTACTAGCAGGCTTCTTTTACATATAACATATATACAATATAAAGCTCATGATTTTATACTCTGAGCTGCTGAAATTCATGTGTTTAGAGGAAGAATGTTATATAGAGATTTATATATATAATTATTAAATTGAGATTCAGAGTATTGAATAAGATTAATCTTAGGTGTCATTATCACTTAATCAGTCAAAGATATGCAAAGGAACTATTTTTTTGAGCAGTGTCTCATTATATAGCTTAGGTTGGCCTGAAACTCACTATGTCACTATGTAGTTCAGGCTGGCCTCAAACTTGTTGCGATCCTCTTGCCTCAACCTCCCAAGTGTGGGCATTACAGGCATATGCCACCACACCTGGCAGGGCATGCCTTTAAACACATAAAATAATGACGAATAAGACAATAAGTAATCGATATCCTAAACATAACCAGAAGTTTATTTCGAGAAAAAATATGGGCCTTGTAATGTCAGAATTCACTAAGGGATGACAGTGGCATTGTGCCAAGAGAATATGACATTTTGATGAAATATTGCCATGACCAGGGAATGTTATGTTATTGTCAGAATGCAGGTAGGTTTTACTGTCCTTACTTAGCTGAAATTTAAAGAAACTCTAACAATGGAGCAAAATTTACATGCTTTTTCTTATCTTAATTAAATCTTAATTAAAATAAATTATTATTTTATCTTACATTTGCAGATTTATTACCTACATTTGATTTTTTACTACGTTGTATCCATTCTGTCAGGCATTTCACCACTCTTATCATGGCTGGCTACATAATTTGTGGATCCTAGTAAAACATGGGAATGAAGAGGCTCTTCCTAAATAATTATCAATAATTTCAGGACAGTTGTGGTATCGCTTTAAGCAAGCATCTAGCCTTTCTATGTGTGGGGTCTTAGAGTTGCATAAGTCATGTGCATAACTGGTCCTTACTGCAGTGTCTTACATTTTATTTTAACACGAAAATTCCATCTTCAACAACGATCATTAACATTTTCTAGTATTGCTATCCTCCTGATGGTGTATGATGAAGCCAGAATAATTAAACACTCTCTTTATTTTAATTGGTTTATCCCTAAAGTAAATTCCTCATCACTTTCTGAAGCCCTATACTTCATGAGATACTTTGTTTTGTGCTTTAACTTTCCACTTTAAAATATAATCCATAAGAAATATATTACCTCTCATCAGTCATAATTTAGTAAGATTGATAAATCCAAGTTCATCCTTTAAAGTTAGAGAACAAAAGCTCCTTAATTTTATCTTACATCTCCTGATGTTTTTCTTTGTCAAAAATTTCCAGAATGTGCTTTAAAATTTTTATAAAATCAATATTTACAACAAATGTTTTCTTCTAATTCAAAAACATTACCAAAATACCAATAAATTAATAAAGAATAAATTTTTCATGCTAATATTGAAAGTGTTTCTCTTTTTTGTTCACTCTTAATAATTTTTAATTAGAATTATGGGAATAGACAAAGATGAAATCCGAGGAATACACTGGATATATCCTATTATTGGACTCCCACAGGCACCACTCCCTAAAATTCCTCCAAGTAAGTATATTTTAGAGGAAAAACAAATCGGGATTCTATGAAACCTTAGACATTCTGTAATTGTATTCCTTCTTTATACTGAGAAGAAATGTGAGGTCCAGAGAAAATAAGTAGAAAAAGATTAGCCCTATTAGTAGGAATGCTGGAACCTGAGCCTCTCTCTCTCTCAGTGAGTCTGCTGACTTTTGCAGAAAACTATATTTACTTTTGCCATTCTGTAGTGAAACACAGATATCAGCTCAAATTGAAATAAAATGACTTCATTCCCATCTATTCCACAGAGCCAAGCAACTAGAAATGTAAGATTGCCATGTACTTTTATTCCTGGGTCACTTTTCATCATCATATTACAGTTCCTGTGTAACTCTCAGTCTCCTCTAAGAACTATTCTGTGAGGACACTAATTCATTTTTCTGAGTTGTCTAACACACAGAACAAACCTTTATGACATGCCCCCAAACCAGTCAGAATAAAACAAACTATTCGGAGAGGTTTACTTTTCCAAAATGTACAAAACATAGTATCCCACCCTTGAATGCCTTTGTTTTCCGCAGTGACCCTTTTCTGTCTCTTCGCACCACAGGCTTTCCTCAAGTTTCTATGTGTTTGCTTTTCTCAATACTCTTCCCACTTCTTTTATATTCCTTGACTCTCCTATTTTCTTCAAAGGATCAACCTAGAAATGAAATTGCACTTAGGTAATTATATAGATATATTTAACATCCCAAATATCTAGTCATAGTTCTTCATTACTAACATGGACTGCATTGCTCTGAAAATCAAAGGGCTGTTTCAGATCTCTGCCTTGAGAAACACAGATGAGTTTTTAAGTTTTGAAATTTTGCTTTTTCTTTCTCCCTGCAATACTAATCACAGCGTAGGAAAAGAATTAGAGTTCCAGGCTAGGGATGTGGCTCAGTGGTAGAATGCTTGCTAGTGTGCTTGAGGGCCTGGGTTTCATCCCTAGCAACTATACACATAAAGACATTAGATGTCCATTGACATACATTACATCACTATACTTAGAAAATGGAGAAAGCAGTAAGTTTTGCTTGTAAATAAAACATTTCTCAATATACAGCGGTTATAAAGAAAGGCCAAGATGACATATTTCTTTATGGGTGTTAATTTTAACTTTAGTAAAAATCCACATAGTACTACCTTTGAGACAAAATGTCATTTGTTTTACCTGAATTAATTTTACTCTTTTTTTTTTTTTTTTTTTTTTTTGGTACCAGGGATCAAACTCTGGACCTTGCACTTGTGAGGCAGGTGGCAGAACCACTGAGCTAAATCCCTGGCAGTAATTTTACTCTTGAGTTGAAAAATTATCAACACATACATAAATATTTCAAGTATACTAACTTCAGAATATTTCATAGGCATATCAAAATGTTTCTTTTTATTTCAGCCTAGAAAATAGTTGATTGCATATTTTTGAAAGAATTGAGCTGTTTAAATTTCATAATACACAGCCAGCTGATCAAACTGATGCAATAAAACTTAGACATCACTGTTGGAATTCTAATAGTAGTTTCATTTGTACCTAGTACAGACACAGTATTTTTTTTTTTGGCCATATTAATGACTTAAAATAGAATTTCTCAGGCTAACCAAGGCCTATAAGAATATAAAAATAAATATCTCACATATTTTTCTTCAAAGAAATTTAAACATGCTCCAGAGCATTTCATTTGAGTCACTTTTCTAGACAATTACTTGATTTTTAAATTAGATGTGAATTCTTTAAATAACTTATGTTTCATTAGTACAACCAAGTAGCATTGTCAGTTCTGAGGTAATGTGCATATTTCTTATTAAACAATTTTACCAAGAGTGTAAAATCTGTTGGAAATCACTTTACAAATGCCTCTTGCAGACAAATAAGTGAACTTTTTACATACATATTATTTTTCTGTACAGTTCATTTTTCTTTCTATATGTAGTCTCTGATTAGAAAAATCTACTATTTTTCTTGTTCAAGTTTATCTCTGACAATCTTATTTCTTTTATTTTTCTGCATCTATCACTCACATTATTTGCAAACCCAGGATCTTTTGTTGTTGTTTGTTGTTGTTGTTATTGTTTTGGGAGTCACGTTTTCTCTTTGTGCATTTTTATTTAATATTGTCCATTGGGGCAGATAATTGGAAAAAGACTCTACTCCTTGTCACACTGTGAAGACAATGAAAAGTAAATCTGTTGCATTTTAGAGAGACTTGCACTGCCAGGGCACTAATTTCCTAAGGACTTTTCCATAGAACAGGACCAGTGACAAGATACCAATTTTACTTTCTTTTTCATTAAGTTTATTGGTACATTTTAGGTATACAGTACAGTTACATTCATCGTTGGGATCTTGTACCTTTACATGATGTATATTGGTTCTTATTTTTCCCCCACTTCCCTGCCCTCCCTTCACCCCCTCCACCCTTCCCTATTTAAAGAGACTCTGTTTCCATATTTTCCTTTTCTTGTATTTTTTCTTTTAGCTTCTTTCCTTTCCACTACCCTTCCCACTTCCCCTACTCCTTTAGACCTTTTCTTCCCATTTCACATTATCAATTATACCATTTGAACCTTATTTACACTTTTAATTTTTCACACCAGAGAAACTATTCAGTATTTACACATGTATTTCCTATTTATTTCACTTAAGAGCATGGCCTCAATGTGCATCCACTTAGCTATAAACATCTCTAGTTTCTTGTTCTTTATGGCTGAGTAGTACTCCATTTTATTTAAAAAAAAAAAAAACACATCTTTTTCCACTCTCCAGTTGGTGGGCAACTGGGCTGTTTCCAAGTTTTAGCTATTACAAACTGTGCCGCTATAAACATGAGTGATCATATATCATTGTGGTATGATTCTTTTAATTCTTTTGGGAAGATACCCAGCAGAGGGACAGCTCGGTCAAATGGGACCTCTAGTCCTAGTTGTTTGAGGTATCTCCATATTGATTTCCACAGTGCTTGCACCAGTCTGCACTCCCACCAACAACGGAGAAGGGTTCCTTTCTCCCCAGAACCCCACCAGCATTTGTTATTGGTTGATTTCTTGCTAGCAGCCATTCTTTCTGGGGTGAGGTGGAATCTCGGCATTGTTTTCATCTGCATAACTCCAATGACCAGTGATGATAAACATTTTTATTTGCTGTTTTTACTTCTTTGTCTGAGAAATATCTGTTCATTTCAGATGCCCATTTTTGAATTGGGTCTTTATAATTGAGGGGTCTGATTTTTAAAAATTTCTTTATGTATTCTAGATAGTAGACCTTTGTCTGAGGAACAGCTGTTAAAAATTTTTTCCCACATTGTAGGTTGTCTCTTAGAAAACCACATCCAGGATGGTGGTTTCTCTGGCCATGCAGGAGCTTTTTTAATGAAATGAGATCCCAGTTGTTGATTCTTTGTGCTAGTTCCTGTGCTACTGAGGATTAGTTCATGAAGTCTTTACCTATGCCAATGTATTTGAGAGTTCTACCTACCTCATCTTCCAGCAAGTTTAGTGTTTCTTTTTTAATATTTAGGTCTTTAGTCCACTTCCATTTTAGTTTAGTAGTTGATGAAAGATAGGGCTCTAATTTTAATCTTCGGCAGGTTGAAATCCAGTTTTTCCAACACCGTTTATTGAAGAGGCTATCTTTGTTCCAGTAAGGATGGTTGGCTCCTTTGTCAAAGATAAGGTAGCTGAATATGTCTGGGGTTGTTTTTGTATGTTCTAATCTATTCCACTGATCCTCAGGTCAGTTTCTTTGCCAGTACCATGCTCTTTTTGTCACAGTAGCTTTGTATTATAGTTTGAAGTTGGGGATTGTGATATCCCCTGCCATGTGTCTGTTGCCTAGGATTGCTTTTGCTATTCTAGGTCTCTTCTGGTTCCAAATGAATTTTTGGAATGTTTTCTCTAGTTCTGTGAAATACACTGTTGATATTTCAATCGGGATTGCATTGAATCGGTACAGCAATTTTGGAAGTATGGCCATTTTCACTATGTTAGTTCTTCCTACCCAGGAGCAAGGGATGTCTTTTCATTTTCTTATATCTTCTTCGAACTCTTTTTCCAAAGTGCTTTGCACAGTGTAGAGGTCATTTGTCTCCTTCGTTAGATTGATTCCTAGATACTTCATTTTTTTGGATGCTATTGTTGGAAGAATTGTTTCCCTAATTTCTCTCTTAGTGAGTCTGTTATTTATGTACAAGAAGGCTATTGATTTTTGTGTGTTGACCTTGTATCCGGCTACTCTACTCAGTCTGTCAATTAAGTCTATAGAAGTCTTTTGGCAGAGTTTTTTGGGTCTTCTTTATACAGTATCATATCATCAGCAAATAATGATGCTTTAACTGTTTTTTTTTTATTTTCCTATCTTTATTCCTTTTATTTCTTTCTCTTGTCTAATTGCTGTGGCTAATGTTTCCAGAACTATATCGAACAGGAGTGGTAATAGTGGACATCCTTGTCTTGTTCCTGATTTTACCATGAATATTTTCAATTTTTGACCATTTAGTATGATGTTGGCTGTTGGTTTTTTATAGATAGCCTTTATCAGATTGAGGTAAAGACCTTCTATTACAATTTTCTGTAGGGTTTTTACCATCAATGGGTGTTGGATTTTTTCGAATCCTTTTTATGCCTCTAATGAGATGACCATAAGGCTTTTTTCCTTGACTCTGTTAATGTAGTGCATTACATTTATTGATTTATGTATGTTGAACCATCCTTGGATCCCTGGGATAAATCTCACTTGGTCAATGTGTATGATGTTCTTGATGACATTCTGTATTCTGTTCGACAGTATCTTGTTGAGGATTTTTGCATCTATGTTCATTAGGGAGATTGGCCTATAGTTCTCTTTTTTGGTTGGGTCTTTGCTTTTGGAATCAAAGTAACACTTTCTTCTAGGAATGAATTTGGAAGTATTGCTTCCCTTTCAATTTCATTGAAGAGTTTAAAGAGTAGTGGCAATAGATCTTCTCCAAATGTCTTGTAGAATTCAGCAGTGAAGCCATCAGGACCTGGGCTTTTCTTTGTTGGTAAAGTTTTAATTACATTTTCAATTTCACTCATTGTAATTGGGGTGTTTAGACTTTTTATATCTTCTTTGTTCAACTTCAGTAATTCATATGTATCTAAGATTCTGTCCATTTCTTCTGTGTTTTCCATTTAATTAGAATACAGGTTCTCCAAGTTGGTATTGATGATCCTATGGATTTCTGCTGGATCTGTTCTGACTTTACGTTTTCTGTTCCTAATTGCATGAATTAGAGACTTTCCTTTCCTTTTTTTGATGAGGTTGGCTAAGGGTTTATTGATTTTATTTATTCTTTTGAACAACCAACTCTTTGATTTGTTGATTTTTTTTGTATCATTCTCTTAGTTTCCATTGGATTGATTTCTCCTCTGATCTTTATAATTTTCTTCCTTGTATGACCTTTGGGTTTGTCTTGCTCTTCTTTTTCTAGAAGCTTGAGAATCAGCATTAGGTTGTTTATTTGAGCTCTCTCTGTTTTCCTAGTATGGGCATTTACTGCTATGAACTTCCCTCATAGAACTGCTTTCACTGTGTCCCATTGGATTCCTGCATGTAGTACTGTGATTATCATTTAATTGTAGAAACTGTCTAATTTCTTCTTTAATTTTCTCTGTGTCCCATTGGTTGTTCAGGAGGGTGTTATTCAATTTCCATATTTGGGAAGTTCTTGCAGTTTCTTATGCTATTGATCTCCAGTTTAATTGCACTACGGTCCGGTAATATACAGGGGATAACTTCAATTCCTTTGCATTTACTTAAACATGTTCTATGAGCTAGCATGTGGTCTATTCTAGAGAACGACCCATGTGCAGCTGAAAAGAATGTGTATTCTGATATTGTGTGGTGGAACACTCTGTAGACATCCATTAAGTCCATTTCTTCAAAAGCTTGTTTCAGATCTATTGTTTTGTTGTTGATTTTTTGTCTAGATGATCTGTCTATTTGTGACAGTGAGGTATTGATGGCCCCCACTGCAATTGTATTAATGCTTATTTGTTTTTTCCTGTCAATTATTATTTGTTTTGTATAGTTGGGGGCATTAGTATTTGGCGCATATATATTTATGATTGTCATCTCTTCCTCTTGGATTTCTCCCTTTAAAAGGATGTAGTGGCCTTCTTTGTCTCTCTTAATTAGTTTTGATTTGAAATCTACTTTGTCTGCAAATAAGATAGCTACCCCCACTTTTTCCCGGGCTCTTGCCACATGGAGAACTGATTTTCATCCTTTTACTTTCAGTCTATGAATTTCTTTGTGAACTAAGTAGGTTTCTTCTATACAGCATTTTGTTGGAGTTTGCTTCTTTATTCATTCTGCCAGTCTATTTCTTTTCATTGGTGAATTGAGACCATTAACATTGATGGTTATAACTGATATGTATTGACCTATCCTTGTCATGTTATTTTCCTGTTGTTGCCTCTTTCATTTTTTAATTTTTGACCTCTCCCTTTAATTTCTTCCCTTGACTGGTGGATTTGATCTGTTGGGCCTTACGGAGTTGTGACCTTCATTGTCTTTTTCCAGGATATTGTTTAGAATTGTTTGCAGTGCTGGTTTGGTATGCATGAAATTTCTCAGGTGTTCTTTTTTTTGGAAGTGTCTTATTTCCCCATCAACTTTGAAAGATAGTTTTGCAGGATACATCAGTCTGGGTTGGAAGTTGTTTTCTTTTAAGGTTTGAAATACCTCACCCCAGTCTCTCCTTGATTTGAGGGTTTGTGTTGAAAAGTGTGCTGTGATTCTCATGGGCTTTCCTTTCCATGTGATTTGCTTCTTTTCTCTGAATGCTTGTAGTATTTTGTTCTTCTATTGGGTTTCTGGGATCTTGATTATTATATGTCTAGGTGTAGAATTTTTTTTTTATCATGGCTAGTTGGAGTTCTATATGCCTCACTCATCTGTATGTCAAATTCTTTTGCTCTGTTTGGGAAGTTTTCTGTCATTAATTCTGTGAACAGTTTTTTTATGTCATTTGTACTATCTTCTGATTTTTCATGGATTCCTAGAAGTCTTATATTATTCTTCTTTGCATCATCTAGGAGTTGCTGAATTGATTTCTCATGGTCCCTTGCTATTTTTAAGAGATCTCTCTTTTCATGGTCACTGACTGCCATCCTGTCTTCTATATCTGTTATTCTATCTTCACATTTGCTCACTCTGCGCTGCTCTGCACCTGTACTCCTCTGAGCCAAAGGGGCGCCACTGCTCCTCTGCACCCACAATTTTACTTTTGATCATACTAATTTCTAATCTAATGCTTTAAGACAGAAGCTAATTATTACCAGAAAAGCTTATATATTTTCCCCCATCATTTCAACTCAAATCTAAATGTGTACCCTTATTGTGCATTCCTCTTAATTATGCATAAAGAAGCAAACTCCAACATTATCTAAGGACATCAACTAATTTGGTAATTTATGTGATAATATTAATGTCAAAAAAGAGTATAATGCATTTGAAACGTTTTTATATGGATTCCCTTTTTTGTTGTATTCAATTTATATTCTATCTTTGTTTGACCTGATAAAAGTTAAACATAATATATTTGGGAGAGATAATATTCTGGTTTATGTGGACTCCAGTACACATGGCCATATAGTACTACAGAACTAACGCAAAGAATGTATTAATACTCCTTTATCTAATTAGTAATTGT
>NW_004624762.1:19129580-19163309 GCF_000247695.1 Heterocephalus glaber | reverse complement strand
GTCTTTTATGATCTTTAATAATCTTAAAGTTATCCTTTGTCATACTGTACTTACATATTCTTTAATGTTCTTATATTTGGCAATATATTAATATATGTAGGTATTGCGTGAGAGTGCCTGTGTTTGTGTGCATACATGTGTGTTAAAGTCATATGCAAGGGAAGTTTTATTTTTTATGACATAGTTTAATTTATCTCAAGAATGAAGATTATAGTCTAATAGTTAAATTAATAGAAAATATTTCTCTCCTGTAGCTGTCATACAATGTAAGTCTAAGAAGAAGGTAGAAATGACGCTGGAAATCAAATTGATTGGTCATTTTTTTGGACAAGATTCTACACCGGAATCAACACAATTTTTAGTGATTCCAAAAAGAAGTTCATATTGTAATGTTTCTGAAGATTACACTGGTAAGAGAACTACAATCATCGATATAAAAATAATGGTAATAAATAAAACAGTTATCTTGAATTGTAGGTTGATGTTAGCTCAATTATGAAGATCCATGCCAATTTACTTCTCATTTCCAATAAAATATTCAAATTAGAATATAAGGAATGCTTTGTTATAATTGTTTCCTTCATATACTTGTTACCTCAAAGATGACAATAGTTAGGTTATACCTGGACTAATATGATATGGATTGTAATTCTGTGAGCAACAAGAAGAGAAAAAGCTATAAAATCTATAATTTTCACTCTTCTCAACTTTAATTTCTTCTTTTACTTTCCTTTCCTTATTTAAGAGATCTGATTGAAACCATGACTTACACCTTTAAGTTTAGAAGCAAAATTTTATATGAATGTCTCTTATTTATAGGAATAGATTTTTTTTCATTCTAACATTTTCATATTTTATTGGTACATTTTAGGTATACAATATAATGACATTAATCACTGGATATTTGCACCTTTACATAATCTCTCTTGGTTCTTATTTTCCCCCCTTCCTCTGCCCTCCCTTCAACCCCTCCATCCCTTCCTATTTACAAAGACTTTGTTTCAATTTTTTCATTTTCTCATATTAATTCAATTCCCTTCTTTCCATTCCCCTACCCCTTCCACTTACCCTTCTGCTTTGCTCCTTTACTACCTATTTCAAATTATCTATTATACCTTTTAGTCCTTATTTACACATTCAGTTTCTCACACTAGAGAAATGATTTCGTATTTACACATGTGTGTCCTATTTATTTCACTTGAGTATCACCTCAATGTGCATCCATTTAGCTATAAATGTTTCTAATTTTAATTTTTTATGGCTGAGTAGTACTCTATGTTATGAAAAAAACACATTTTCTTTATCCAGTCTCCAGTTGATGGGCATTTGGGCTGCTTCCAAGTTTTAGATATTACAAACTGTACTGCTATGAAAATAGGTGTACATATATCACTTTGGTATGATTCTTCTAATTCTTTGGGGAAGATGCCCAGCAGGGGAATAGCAGGGTCATATGGGATTTCCAGTCCTAGTTCTTTGAGGAATCTCCATAGTGAATTCCACAGTGCATGCAGAAGTCTGCACTTCCACCAACAGTGGAGCAGTGTTCCTCTTTCCCCATGGCCACACCAGCATTTGTTATTGGTTGAATTCATGATGGCAGCCATTCTTTCTGGGGTGAGGTGGAATCTCAGCATTGTTTTCATTGGCAGCTCTCAAATAACCAGTGATGTTCAACATTTTTTCATATGTTTATTTGCTATTTTTACTTCTTTGTCTGAGAAATGGCTGTTTATTTCAGATGCCCATTTTTGGATTGGGTCTTTAAATTTGGGAGGTCTAATTTTTCTTAAGTTCTTTATAGTTTCTAGATAGTAGACCTTTGTCTGAGGAACAGCAGGTGAAAATTTTTTCCCACATTGTGGGTTGCCTCTTCACTCTGTTGGTGGTTTCTCTTGCTATGCAGAAGCTTTTTAGTTAGAAGAGATCCCACTTGTGGATTGTTTGTGCTAGTTCACGGGCAACTGAGGTTTTGTTCATAAAATTTTTTCCTACACCAATGTCTTCAAGAGTTCTACCTAACCTATGTTCCAGCCAGTTCAGCATTTCTGTTTTAATATTTATATCTTTAATCCATTTTGATTTTATTTTAGTGCATGGTGATTGATATAGGACTAGTTTTAATCTTTGGCAAGTTCAAACCCAGTTTTTCCAACACCAATTATTAAAGAGGCTATCTTTCCTCCAGTGAGGGTGTTTGGCTCCTTTATCGAAGATGAGATGACTGAGTCTGTCTGGAGTTATTTCTGCATCTTCTAATCTGTTCCACTGGTCCTCAGGTCTGTTTCTTTGCCAGTACCTTGCTGCTTTTATCACAGTAGCTTTGTAGTATAGTTGCAAGTTGGGGATTATGATACCCCCTGCCATCTCTCTGTTACCTACAATTGCTTTTGCTATTCTGGGTCTCTTCTTGTTCCAAATGAATTTTTGGATTGTTTTCTCAAGGTCTGTGAAATATGATGCTGGGATTTCAATTGGGATTTCCTTGAATCTATATAGCAATTTTGGAAGTATCGCCTTTTTTGCTATGTTGATCCTTCCTCTCCAGGAGCAGGGGATGCCTTTCCATTTTCTGACATCATCTTCAGTCTCTCTTTTCAGAGCACTATAATTTTCAGAGAAGAGGTCTTTGATTTCTTTTGTTAGGGTGATTCTAGGTAGTTCAGTTTTTTGGATGCTATTGTAAAAGGAATTGTTTGCCCTATTTCTCTTTTGGTAAGTCTGTTGTTCGTACAGAGAAAACCTATTGATTTTTGTGTGTTGACTTGTATCCAGCTACTTTACTGAATTTGGTTATTAAGTCTAGAAAACTTTTGGTGGAGTTCTTGGGGTCTTCCATATAGAGTATCATGTCATCTGCAAATAATGGCAATTTGACATCATCCTTTCCTATCTTTATTCCTTTTATTTCTTTCTGTTGTCTAATTCCTGTGGCTAATGTTTCCAAAAATATATGGATCAGATATATTGTTCCTGATTTTAGTGTGAAGGTTTTCAGTTTTTGACCATTTAGTATGATATTGGCTGTTGGTTTTTCATAGATGGCTTTTATCAGATTAAGGTACAGACCATCTATTCCAATTTTTGTAAGGTTTTTATCATAAATGTGTGTTGGATTTTGTCAAATGCTTTTTCTGAATATATTTAGATGATCATATGGTTTTTGTCCTTGGCTGTATTGATATAGTGTGTTACATTCACTGATTTGTGTATGTTGAACTATCCCTGCATCGCTGGGATGAATCCCATTTGGTCAGGGTGTATCATCTTCTTCATTCTACTTGCCAGTATCTTATTAAGGATTTTTGCATTTATGTTAATTAGTGAGAATGGCCTACAGTTCTCTTTTTTGGTTGGGTCTTTCTTTGCTTTGGGGATCAAGGTGATGCTTGTTTTAGGAATGAATTTGGGAGTATTGCTTCCCTTTCAGTTTCATTGAGGAGTTTAAATAGTAGTGGAAGTAGTTCCTCTCTAAATGTCTTGTAGAATTCAGCAGTGAAGCCATCAGGACCCGGGCTTTTCTTGGTTGGTAAGTTTTTAATTACATTTTCAATTTCATTGATTGATATTGTTCATAATTTTTTGGTCTTCTTCATTCAACTTTGGTAATTCATACAAATCTAGTAATCTGTCCATTTCTTCTCTGTTTTCCATCTTATTGGCGTATAGGTTCTGGAAGTAGGTATTGATGATCCTCTGGATTTCTGCTGGGTCCATTGTAATTTCATCCTTTTCATTCTTAATTCCATATATTTGGGCTGTTCCTGTTTCTGATATGGTTGGTTAAGGCTTTGTCAATATTATTTATTCTTTCAAAGAACCAACTCTTGGCTTCATTGATTTTTTTGTATCATTGTCTTTGTCTCCATTGCATTGATTTTTGCCCTGATCTTTATAATCTCCTCCCTTGCATAAACTTTGGGTTTCTCCTGCTCTTCTTTTTCTAGAAGCTTGAGGTTCAGCATCAGTTTGTTTAATTGGGCTTGCTCTGTTTTCCTAATATGCGTATTCACTGCTATGAATTTCCCCCCGTATAACTGCTTTGATTGTGTCCCATAGATTCTGATATGTTATATTGGCATTGTCATTTAATTGAAGGAAATGTCTGATTTCTTCTTTAGTTTCCTCTGTGACCCATTGGTTACTCAGAAGTATGTTGTTCACTTTCCATGTGTTTACATAATTTTTTAGGTTTTTTTGCTATTAATCTCCAATTTCATCGCACTATGGTGTGATAATATACAGAGGATAAATTCATTTCCTTTGCACTTACTTAAATATGTTCTTTGAGCGAGTATGTTGTCTATTTTGGAGACGACCCATGTGCAGCTGAAAAGTATGTGTATTCTGATTTTGTCGGGTAGAACACTCTGTAAACATCTGTTAAGTTCATTTGTTGAAGAATTTGATTGAGTTCTAGTATTTCATTACTTATTTTTTGTCTTGTTGATCTATGTATTTGAGACAGTGTGGTATTGATGTTGCCTACTACTTTTATATTAGTGCCTATATGATTTTTCATGTTCATTAGTATTTGTTTTATATAGTTGGGTGCACTAGTGTTTGGTGCATATATGTTTATGATTGTTATCTCTTCCTCTTGGATTGTTCCCTTTACAAGGATGTAGTGTCCTTCTTTATCTATTAATGTTGGTTTGAAATACACTTGATCTACAAAGAAGATAGCTACTCCTGCTTTTTGGGGGGTTCCTTTGGCATGGAGCATTGTTTTCCACCCTTTAACTTTCAGCCTATGAGTTTATTTTTGTATTAAGTGTGTTTCTTGTATGCAGCATATTGTTGGATCTTGCTTCTTGACCCATTCTGCCCATCTATTTCATTTGATTGATGAATTGAGACCACTGATGGTTACAACTGATACTTATTGACTTATCATTGTCATGACTTTTTCTTTTTGCTGGATCATCCCCCTTTACATTTAATTTCTTGCCACACTCGATGGATTCATTCTACTGTACTTCCTCGGGTTGTGATCCTCATTGTCTGTTCCTAGGATATTATCTAAAATTTTTTGGAGTGCTAGTTTGGTATTCATGAAGTTCCTAAGGTGCTCTTTGTCATGAAAGTATCTTATTTCTCCATCAATTTTGAAAGATAGTTTTGCAGGGTACATCAATCTGGGCTGAGGGCTGTTTCCCTTTAGAGCTTGGAATACATCACTACAAGTTCTTCTTGCCTTGAAGATTTGCATTAAGAAGTCTGCTGTGATTCTGATGTGCTTTCCTTTGTTCATGATTTGTTTCTTTTCTCTAACTGCTTGTAGAACTTTGTACTTCTCTTGGGTTTCTGGAATCTTAACAATTATATGCCTATGTGTGGTTCTTTTTTGATCAAATCTAGTTGGAGTCCTGTATAACTCACTTATCTGTATGTCAAGTTCTTTTCCCCTGCTTTGAAAGTTTTCTGCTATTACTTCTGTGAACAGTTTTTTTTTAATGTCATCTGCACTCTGTCCTATTTCTTCATTGACACTGATCAGTCTTATGTTATTCTTTTTTGCATTGTCTAGTAGCTGCTGGATTGATTTCTCATGGTCCCTCACAATTTTAAAGCAATTTTTCTTTTCCTGGTCACTAATTGCAGTCTTATCTTCTATATCTGAAATTCTGTCCTCACTTTGGCTCATTCTGCTGTGTAAACTTTCAATGGAGTTTTTATTCTCCTTTAAATCTGTTTGCATCTGTTTTATGGATTCCTTTTGTTTCTTATGTAGGGATTTCATCATGTTCCTCATCTCCTCTCTAGATTTATTAATCATGTCTTTTTCTATGGACACAATCTCTGCTGTTATCTGAGAAATTACTTCTGATTTCATTTTTTCCAGATCCCCTTTTGTTGCCAGTTCAGGGAGTCCAGGTGGTTGTATATCAGAGTTTTCCTTCTCATTTCCCTTTGAGGTTGCTGTAGGTGATCTGGAAGTCTGGTTTTGAGACTTGTTTATGTGTCTTCTCATTTCAACATGGTGGGGGCAAGGATGTTCTGCTGGCACCTTCTCGGCTCACCTCCTCTGTGCTGGGAGCAATGGTATGTTAGCCCAGAAGCCTCCTCCTCTGCTCTGGTAGTGGTGGCACATCAACCTGGAAGCCTTCTTCTCTATGCTGGGAGTGGTGGTACATTGGACCGGAAGCCTCCTCCTCTACACTGGGAGTGCTGGCACTTCGACCCAGAAGCCTCCTCCTCTATGCTTAGAAGGAATAGAAAATTTGATATAAGTTAGATATAGTACCCAAATAATTTTTGTCATTATGGGGATGTTAATTGGATGCATTTACTTTGTCTTCTAAATTTTTTTTAAAAAATTTCCATTTAATGTTTTAAGAAACCCAAATAATTTACAATATATTACAAGTAGAATATTCCTGATCTGAAAATCCAAAATCCCCAAATTCTCCAAAATCTGAATTTTTTAAGCATCAGTATTATATCACAAATGGGATATTCTATACCTAACTTCATGAGACAGGTCTCAGTCAAAACACAAGTGCAATGAAAATATATAAAATTATTTGTAGACTGTGTACAAGTTATATATGAATCATAAATGAATTTTGTGTTGAAAATTAAGTTCTCTCTCTCTTTCTCTCTCAAAATCTGAGAAAATTCTGGAATTGGAAACCCTTCTAGTCCTAAACATTCTGGATAAGAAATATTCAACCTGTCCCTAATTCTCTAAATATGTAATATATCCATTGAAACAAATAATATTGAACTAAATGATGTCGGCCACATGGTGATTTAGGAAGACTTGATCCCTTCTCTCCGTAAACACCAATTAAGCAATAATTCATGAGCAAATTCCCTTTGTGAGACAACAGAATCTAATTCAACGTTTCTTGTACCTTAGTAGAATGTAAAACCAGATTCACCAAAGCCTGTAGGGAGATTTGAGATACTCACTTGCCTGAGACTCTTTCCATGGCAACACTTTTCAAGATATTTGTCTTGAAAATGATTTTATAGATAGTATACCAAAAGCACAGACAACAACAATGAACATAAATAAATGGGACTAAGTCAAACTGAAAAGCTTCCTCACAGCAAAAGAAGTAAGCAACAAGGCGCTGCCCATAAAATGGATGAAATATTTCTAACCCATATGTTTCATAAGGGATTGAACTCCCAAATACATAAGGAACTCCTACAACTCAATAATTAAAAAGCTTAATAATCTGATTTAGAAATAGATTGAAGGACTTAAACATTTTCCAAAGAAGACATTCAAACAGCTAATCTCTCTCTAAAAAAAATTTACTCAACTTCACTAATCACCACAAGAATACAAGTCAAAACCCGAATGACATACCACCACACACTTATCAGCATGGCTATTATTAAAAGATTCCTCCACAAAAAGAATCCCCAGAAAACAAGCATTGGCAAGGATGCGAAGTTCTCACACTGTTGTTAAGAATGCAAAATGATGCAGCTTCTATGAAAAATGATATGAAAGCTCCTAAAGTGATAAAAAACAGAACTATGGTATGATCCAGCAATTCTACCTCTGTACACTTATTCAAACCAACTGAAATAAAAATTTCAGAGATATCTCTATTCCCATGTCCATTTCTACATTATTCAATATAGCTACAATAAACATACAACCTAAGTGTGTACTGACAGATGAATGGATAAATAAAATGTGGTATAAACATACAATGGAATACTATTTAGCCTTTAAAAGTTAGGAAATTATATAATATGGAACAACATGAATGATCTTGGAGGACATTATGCTTAGTGAAGTAATCTAGACATAGAAAGACATAATACTACACACATGATAAATTTAAAATAGTCAAACACACAGAAACCAGAGTCAAACAGTAGTTTTCAGGATCTGCTGGAAAGAGGAAATAGAAAGTCATTATCAAATGGGTGTACAATTTCAGTTCTGCAAGGTGATTAAATTCTAATAAGAATTGTTGTACACCATAGTATCTATAATTAACAATATTGTCTTGGACACTCAAAAATTTAATGAATAGGGTTAAATTTCATGTTTCAGTAAGTGTAAGGAAGGTAAAGTAGTACTTCTGTATAGCATCCTTTTCCAAATGTCTCTATACTTTAAATTGCTTAAATTGTATTGTTGTCATGATGTACATGAAATAAATTATAATTCTGATAATATAAACTAATTAAAATTTACTACTTGGAAAAAACCTACTTCCTCGTAGATAATCAAAGTCTGAAAAGAAGCTGCCAATATCATTTTGGGAACTGTGAAAGTCATATTAAGAAAACAATGTATCTCACATAGCCCTTGAAAGTACACATTTTGATGTGGCTCTAGTTTTACTATTTCATTACTTTCCATGATTAAAAGAAATAATTAATATTGAAATATAAGGAAGACTTGAAGGCTTATCCATATTTATTATTCTATCTAAAACATCTTTTTTTTCTGTGCTTAATACCACCAAATTTAACAAGCTTATCTATTTTTGTCTACATTTTAATATATGAATCTTCTTTTTGTTCTCCTGAACAAATGATGCTCTGCTGAACAGACATGGAATTAATCAGAACTCTCTCATGTTAAATATTTTCTCTCTCTTTATGGTATGTAAATATTTGATAAAGCTAATTGACCCTCATCCTTTTTTAAAGGCATATGGCAATTACTGTGTTTCTTTCCTTGCCCTTATTCCACTACAATCAACTTGCCTGCAGTTTCTATAAATCTTTCATAATCCTATATTCCTATTTATTTTTTAATTTTAATTTTTATTAGTTCATGTTTGAAGTACATAATGATTACATTTATTGTGGGGAATTGGTACATAAGCATAACATATCTTACTTCTTTTTATGTTCCCTCCCACTCACTCTTTCATTTCTTGTTCCCCTTCCGATTTGCAAAAGATTTAGCCCTATTTCCTATTACTTATCTTTTATTTTGCTCTTTATTACCTATTTACTTAGGAAGGAACAAGCCTGACAACAAAGTCTGAAGACAATTTTAGTCCTTTAGTATATATATGTAAAATCAAATAATCTCCTTTCCTTCTCATGTTTAATTTTAGGTTTCACAGCACGTTAATGTCCAAAAGAGTTATGTTGTCCATGCTATTCTGTATTCTGTTGTCTATTATATCCCTTCTGTTGGAAGTTAAAGCACTGCAGCCTGTGTCTTGGACTCTGGTAGGGTTTTGGGAGTGAAAGCTAATCACCTCCTTTCTTCCCTCTTCTGAGTTTATAGTAAACTGAGAAACAGATGAAGAAATGAGGCAGATGGAGATCGAAGTGTTAGTTTTATTAATTATGAAGATTAATTGGAAAGTGACTTGGCTCTATAGACTCATTTGGGTTTATTAGTTCCTTCCATAATAATTGAGAACATTATTGGCCAACTGGCTAATTGTAGACTCCCTGCAGGGACAAAAAAATCTACACATGAGGAAAGCAGAACACATGACCCCTGGTTTCCTCTACATCACATTTAATACATTCAGTATGGCATCCCTGTGATGCAATCACTGTCCAAGCACATGAGGCTTTGGGGGAACATTTTTTATGTAAACTGTGACTATCCTCTTCCGACCCCACATTGACCTTCCAGCCTTTGACCTTTTTCTATGTTTCTCTTCATTTTGTAGTCTCTATCAAGGCTCTGTCCTACCCACTCTAGTAAGGTCACCCTTGAGAAGACTGTCATCCTTGCCCAGTATGACCAGTTCAACAGTCAGATTTGTGTTCTGTGATTACTCTACTAATCAGGAACACTTACCAGTTGACCAAGTTGATGGAGTTTGTGCTTTTAGCTTTTCGTGACTAATATTTAATTTGTTATCGCACTAGATCTCCATTCTCTATCTCTGTTGTTTTTCCCCTTCCTCTGACCAGAATCTTAATATCTGAGTTTATTTCTGTTCTGCTATGAGGGACACTGCATTCCTATAAACAAGAATGCCTAGCACATTTTCAGACAGCGAGGCTAATGGTGCTTCTTCAGCACTTGTGCCATAGGACAAGCCTGCTATTGAAAGCTGTGAAGTCTAAAGTCACACTGCTTGGTTTCTTTCATTTTGTAAAGTTTTGAGAAAATTATTTTATCTCACTGTAAAATTAATTTCTTTAGTTGTAATATGGATAGCCTTTCATGGGATATTTTTGAAGATTCAGTGTGTAAATGCCTGTGGAATACTTTAAAATTACCTGGTTCTTAATGTGCTTCCCATAAGTTTGAGATATTACAGAATTATCATTTAAAGCTATAAGTTGGGTGTTATGTGATAGTGATGTACTGGAAGGCTGATCTTCAGTCACTGACAAGTGACATTTTGAAGGTAAAATATGCTGGTAATTCTCTCAGTTGCATTCAGTCAAATTTCTTCGGATTACACAAAAGGATCATCTGTGAAAAAAGTGCAGTGTTACAGAAACCAAATGTTGAATAGATGCTAATCACTAATTCACTGTCCTTAGTCTAAGAAGTCACAAATCCTCCTCATATCCTGCATGGCCTAGCTCTTGCTTCTTTTGCTGACTTCATTTTTAACAAGCTCCTCCCATTCCCTATACTCTGTCCACATAATTCTTTCCTCTAATGGACTTAGTGGTTTCTAGCATAAACAGTTCTCACAGTCTGCTCCAATGAGTAGAAACCATTTTCTCCCTCTTTCCTTCCACTTAACCTTCACTTATCCTTCAGTTTTGGTACATTGATATCTTCAACAGGAATCCTTAGCAACCAGATTTCCAGGACTGTGCTTGCATAGTCTTCTTAACTTCTCTGTGGTAAAAGTTGCCACAGAAATATATATTTTATTGTTATATGTTTGCAATACATGATAATTATATTTGTTTTGGGGAATTGGTACATATATAGATCATATCTTGATCATTTTATCCCCTTTCCATAGGTTATCACAGAAGTATATATATCTTAATTATTTTTTTTATTTCCTCCCTGTTCCTCTCTTCCCCTCCTCTCTTCCCACTTCTTTCCCCAGAATTCCCTTCCCCAGTATTTTCTTCCCCATCTCCAAAAAATCTTCCCCCTGTTTTCTACCATCTGTTCTTTATTTTACTCTTTGATTATTTACATTTTGGATTTCTCATATAAGACAAACCATGCAGTGTCTGCACTTAACATTATGGTCTCAAGATCCATTCACTTTCATTCAAATGACACAGATTTACCTTTCTTTATGACCAATACTGCATTACGTATATATACCATATTTTCCTTTCCCACATGTCTGTTGGACATCTAAGTTGTACCCATAATGTAGATATTTGAATTGCGCATGAGTATGCATAATTGAATTAAACATGAGTATGAATGTATCACTATAATATGATGTCTTTTAATTTAGGGAAAGATACTCAGGGAAGAAATAGGTGGGTCAAGTGGAATTTCTACTTTTAGTTTTTAGAGGACTCTCCTACTCATTTCCATAGTGGTTGTACTAATTTACATTCTCATCAACAGTATAGAGGGATCCTTTTCCTCTATTTCCTTCCTAGCATTTGTTTGTGTCCTTGATAATAGCCATTTACTGGTGTACAATGGAATCTCAGTGCTATTTTGATTTGCATTTCTCTAATGGCCAAGGATGTTAAACAATTTTTCATGTATTTTATGGGACATTTGTACTTCTTCCTTTGAGAAATCTCCATTCACTTTATTTGCTGGGATTTTTTGTTTGTTTGTTTGTTTTTGTGCATGCTTTATGGGGGGGGTCTATTTTTTTCAAATTCTTAAGTATTCTAGTTATTAACTTTATTGGAGGAGTAGCTGGAAAAATTATTTTCCATTCTGTGGATTGTTTCTTCACTCCGTTGATTGATTGTTTTGCTATGTGAAATCATTTTAATTTAATATAATTCCATTTGTTGATTGGTGGTATTATTTTTTGCACAATTGGAATTCTGCTCAGGAAATCCTTGCCTATGCCTACTTCCTCAAGTGTTTTCCCTATTTAATCTTCCAGAAGATTTCAGTGTTTTTGCATTTATATACAGGTCTTTGATACATTTTGATTTTATTTTAGTACAAGGTGAGAGATATGGATCTAGAATTATTATTCTGCACATTGATAACCAGTTTTGCTAACAGAACTTGTTAAAATGGCTATCTTTTTTCTATTATTTGTTTTTAACACCTTGGTCAAAAACCTCAAAAATATTTTTAAAATGTGGTATTGACAATGACTGTGGGGTCTCTTCTTTTTATTATAAGATCCATGAAGATAAAAAATGGACCATTCATTTCAATGGTTTCTAATGGCTTCACCTTTGGCCCCCTGGACAATAATCATGGATATTTTCTACACCAGTGAACCTTCTTATGTATGAAATTATGACAGCTGTAGTCACAGATCTGTACAAGGGCCTCAAAGCTTCTGAAACAAAAATTATGTTCTCATTTTCCAGTTTTATTCTGATACCACCTTTTCTGTAAAGACTTCAACAATTAAGCAGAAACACATCTCAACTATATACAGGATATTCTTTAAAAAATATCTTTCGCATTCATCATAGGGAATTTGTACCTGCACATGATAAATATTGATTCATCTTTTTTGCCCCATTCCCTTCCTCTCCCTTCAACCCTTCTTCCATTAGTTATATATAAAAGCTGTGTTTCCATTTTTTCCCTTCCTTTCTTCCTCCTCCTTTCCTAGGTCTCCTTCCCATTTAAACATTTTCTTCCTGTTTCACAATATCTATTATACATTTTGGTCCTTATTTTAACTTTCAATTTCTCGCACCAGAGAAATAATGTAATATTTACACGTGTGTCTTATTTATTTCAAGAGTATGTTTTCAAGTTCCATCCATTTACCTAGAAATGTCTCAAGTTTATCCTTTATGGCTGAGTGGTACTCCATTATATATAAAAACTATCTTCTCTATCCATACATCAGTTGATGGGCATTTGTCCTGTTTCCAAGATTTTTGTATTACAACTGTGCTGCTATAAACATGAGTGTGTATATATCACTGTGATATGATGCTTTTAATTCTTTTGGGAAGGTACCCAGAAGGGAAATAACTGGGTCAAATGTAACAGCTAGTTTTAATATTTTGAGAAATCTCCACACTGATTTTGATAGTGGTTGCAATGGTCTACATTGCCACCAACAGTGGAGAAGGGTTCCTTTTTCCCCACTGCCCCACCAGCATTTGTTTGGTTGATTTCCTGATAATAGCCATTCTTTCTGGAGGGAGGTGGAATCTCAGCATTGTTTTATGTTGCAACTCCCAAATGAACAGTGATGTTGAACATGTTTTCATACATTTATTTGCCATTTCTAATCTTCATCTAAGAAGCGTGTATTCATTTCAGATGGCCATTTTTGGATTGGGTCTTTAAATTCAAGGGCATGTTTTTTTTAGTTCATTATATATTCTAGATATTAGTCCTTTGTCTGAGGAGTACCTGGCAAAAATTTTTCCCTCTCAGTGGGTTGTCTCTTCACTCTGCTGGTGATTTCTTTTGCTGTGCAAAAGCTTTTTAATGACATGAGATCTCAGTATTTGATTCTTTGTAATACTTCCCTTGTGATTGGGGTTTTGTTTATAGAGTCTTTTTCTATTCCTGTATCTTCAAGAGTTCTACTTATTCTCTCTTCCACCAGATTTAGTGTTTCTGTTTTAATATTTAGATCTTTGATCCAATTTGATTTTAGTTCAGTGCATGGTGAGAGACATGGGTCTAGTTTTATTCAGCTTGTGGAAAGCCAATTTTCCCAACACAATTTTTTAAAAAGGCTGTCTTTTTTCCAGTGGAGGTATTTGGCCCCTTTGTCTAAGATAAGGTGGCAGAGTTTTTTTGGAATATTTTTCTGCTCTTCTAATCAGTTCCATTGATCCTCAAATCTGTTTTGTTGTTGTTGTTGTTGTTTTTGTTGTTTTTGCCAGTACTATGCTGTTTTATCACAGTAACTTTCAGATATAATTTTAAGTCAGGGATTGTGGTGCTCCCTGCTTTGTCCTTGTTGCCTGGAAATGTTTTGGATATTCTAGGTCTTTTCTGGTTCCGAATGCATTTTAGGATTTTTTTCTCTAATTCTGTGAAGTATGCTATTGGTATTTTGATTGGGATTGCATTAAATCTGTATAACAATTTTTGGGAGTATGGCTATTTTTACTATGGTGTTTCTTCCTACCCAAAATCAAGGGATATTTTCCATTTTCTGATATTCTCTTTGATCTCCCTTTTCAGAATACTATAGTTTTCAAAGTAAAGATTTTTTACTTCCTTTATTAGGTAGATTGCTAATTATTTCATTTTTTCAATGCTATTGTGAAAGGTATGGTTACGTAAATTTTTCTCTCTCTTTGTTATTTGTGTACAGGAATGATATTAATTTTTGGGTATTGATTTTGTATCCAGCTGTGCTACTGAATTTGATTATTAAATCTAGATGTCTCTTGGTGGAGTTTATGGGGTCTTCTATGTAGAGTATCATATCATCTGCAAGTAATGGTAATTTAACTTCTTCCTTTCCTATCTTTATTCCTTCTATTTCTTGGTCTTGTCTAATTGCTCTGGCTAATGTTTCTAGAAGTATATTGAATAGGAGTGGTGATAGTGCACATCCTTGTCTTTTTCCTGATTTTAGAGTAAAAACTTTCAGTTTTTGACCACTTAGCATCATGTTGATTGTTGCTTTTTCCTAGATGGCTTTTATCAGATTGAGATAAAGTCCCTCTATTCCAATTTTCTGTAGGATTTTTTTCATGATTGGGTGTAGGACTTTTGCAATTTTGTCTTCTAGACCTGATATTCTTTTCTCATCTTTGTTCATTTGGCTGAGTATACTTTCTATGGAGTTTTTAATCTCTTGGATAGCTGTTTGAATCTGTTCCATGGATTCCATTTCTTTTCTATGTTGAACATTCATGGTTTCCATCATTTTCCTAAGTTCCACTATTTTTTATCTGTGTCTACGCTAGATTCACTGAGCAAATCCTTCATTATGATCATCATTTCTTTTTTTACATGAAAGATTATTTCTGATCTGATTTTCACTACTTTTTTCTACTTTTTTTTCTTTTACAGCTCTCATTTTAGGAAATTCTGGTGGGTGGGTTATGATTTCCTCTGTCTCATCACCTTGACTTGTCCTGGGTGGCCTGGAGGTCTGGGGTTGCATTTTGCTTCTGTGTCTTGTCATTCTCTATTTTTTAAATTTTAATTTGTTTTCTGTGTTGATGCTCATAAATTGCTTATGGTAGGTAGCTTTATCACTACTGTCAAAAATTACCTAGGAAATGTCTATTCCTCAGAGATGGCCTTTGCATCTGTCCCAAGTTCCTACCTTCCCAATTAATTAGAGATGAGAAGTGGCTATTTTGCTCATCACCCAGTCTTTTGGTACTGGACTATGGTGTTGATTAGGCAATCACAATGTTATCATATAAGGGGAGAACAACTGATTACAACAGATATGACACCTTGGCTAAAGTAGTACAGAGAGCAATAACAATAGCATCATGCACAGCCTAGAAACTGACAAACTGTGGTGACTATTAATTTGGTATCTTTAACCATAGGAGCAAGATCTACTATTATATAACAAAATCCAACATAAACCAGGAACTTGTACGCAGTGACTTTCCCTTTAGTGGAGTGATTTTGCCCTATGTGTGTGGGGGGGCGTGAGTTAAGAGGGATAGGGAAAAAAATAAATGAATGAGAAGTGTAGTAGAAGCAAGGTTGAAGGACAAAAGATAATAACCCAGCCTTTTAGAAACTGAATAAGAAGATAGGAGAGAAAGAATGAAGGAGAAAGCAAAAGAATATTGAAGAGACTAGAGATAATGTTCACTTTCATGAAAATATCATAAAATCAAGAAATATATTTCAAAATTGCAGTTAGCAATCATGAAAAGAAAGACTTGCTAAAGATAGCAAGGGATAATAGACAATCAATGCAAAAGCTGTAAGATGATGCAAAGAAGAACAACATAAGAATGATTGGAGTCAATGTAAAATAAGAAGACAATGCAAATGACATAAAAAACCTGTTTACGGAAGATATGGCAGAAAATTTCCCAAGCATGGAGAGAAAAAAGATGAATAAAACAAAACAAACAATAAAAGTAAAAACTTAAACAACCAAACAAGAAAGAAAGAAAGAAAGAAAGAAAGAAAGAAAGAAAGAAAGAAAGAAAGAAAGAAAGGAAAACAATAAAATTACTCTGGTTTCCTCAGTTCTGTAGTAGTTAGTGTCCAAGTCAGAGCCCAAATCTGTGCTGGGTAGTACAGATTTAATGGGTAGTACAGGATTAATGCTGGGTGTGGGGCTGATATTGGCCTCCTGATGTTGGGGCTGGAGCCATAGTCTTTAGCCAGCAACTTTCTGGATGTCCCTCAGTGGCCTGCCCACACCTCCTTACTGTTTGTCTCTGTGTTGCTCTTGTAGTTGCTGTGATACCCTCAGATAGAGACAGCCCAAGGATGCTCCCAGTCTCATGTACAGTTGACCCCTTGCAGCCCTTGTACAGCCTCCTCTGTTCCACTCTGTTGACATGTCTCTCTAGTCTCTCATGCCACTGGGAACAGGACAAGGGGAGTGCTGTTGGCTGACTCACCGGCCCTGCTGCTGCTGCTGCAGAGATAGCAGAAGCTGCTTGGGTCTCACTTCTCTCTTCTCTTTTATGCAGTTGGGAGCAGAGTGGAAGTAATGCTGACTTCCTACTACTTGTCCAGCTGCAGCCCAAGGCTGCGTATGTCCTATGTCCCTCTCTCTCACACCACTGGGAGCAGTGCAGGAGGGGTGGTGCTGTTCCACTCACTACCTTCAATGCCCTCGGTGCTGTTGCTAAACTTGTTGTCACTAGAGGTTCCAGTTAGCTGTTATGCTAAAAGACAAAAACAAAACAAAACTTCCTGGTCACGTGCCATTGTGTGTGTGCCAGTGAAATTTGCTGCCAGGCTGCAGAAATCCTGTGGAGGAAGGCAAAAGAGAGAAGGCCCCTTATATCTCAAATCTATCCTATGTGCCTTGAGTTTGACATGCTACTGCAGTCCACCAGTTTTTTTGAAACTTCCCATAATGGCAGTTTCTGCTCTGCATGCAGGCAGAGGTCCCTCAGGGCACCCTATAGGCTGCTTTGCCATTGTAAAAAGTCCTTTGCCTATGTTTTGTCTGATCTACAAGTCTCTTATTTCAGATTGATTTTGGCATCAGGATGTATGTCCCTCACTTTCTCCCAAATACCCTTGTTTTTAGTTGATTTTCTCTAAGTAACTACAACATGGCTCCTCCTCTATTCAGTCATTTGAATCCTTAACTGGAATTATCTTTAGATCAGTGATAAAATTCTTGCCTAGCATGCATGTGGTCCTGTTTTAGATCACCAGTACTGAAAGAACAAATCTTTATTATCATACTTCAATAAAATGGAAATCTTATAACCTCATAAAGGACTCTAATATTCTTAAATGTCATGCTCCCTCTATGGATTATTTCTTCTTATGAAACATTGCCATGTTCCATTCTCAAAACAAACACATTTTATGCAGATACAGATTTTGTCAAATCATAGAATGGTTATTGATAGGAACAGAAATTTCTGATTTTGTACAAAGGATGAAAATCAGCAATTTAGGAGGTCAGAGATTTATTTTTATGTGTGGAAAAAGAAAAAAGAGATCTTGTGAGCATGTGGCTTGCTGTATTATATTTTATTTTATTAAACTTCTATGAATAATAATTAAGTGCAAATTGAACTTGTTATACCCAACCTGTTTATCAGTAGCACAAGTTAATATTATGTACTTGTAAAAAGTGATCCAGTATATCTTAAGATTGCTTCAAAGTAGTTATCAGTTCCAAATTCAAATTACATAATCTAAGGCTAGCTTTTACTTTTATACACCAGAAGGAGAGTTTAGAAATTAGATCAACTGTGGACTAGGTCAACTCATGGTATTTTGACCTTTCTTCCATGATCTTCATACAGTGAACTACTCTATTTGCAGTTTTGTATCCTTATATGTAAATAAAGAGCAAATTTAGTATTTATTAGTACTGTTGTCTACATGATAGTCATGGATTTAAGAATTTTTCATGCTCATTATACAAAACTCTAATGTTAATTTTCTGAAAATCTGAGAAAATATTGTTTACCATATTGTCTATAATATTTCAAAAACAAAACATAAAGTAAAGCCTCTTATCAAAATATACCAGAAGTCAAATAGTTTGAGATGCACTTTCAGTATTGTTTAAACTTTATTAAAATTAATATTTAAACCTTATTCTTTGTGTATTTTACCAATAGAACTTTAATGCATATACAGAGCACATGTGATAGTATTTGTTTCATAATTTATATATTCATAATTTGTTTCACTTTAGTTTTTGCGTGCTTGAATTGTAATGACTTAATGATAGTGAGAATTATCTTCTTTATTTATGTTTTATATTCACTCATTTACTTTTAACAAAACTTTACAATAATATTATATACCTATTAATGTACATGTACTAGTAAAATACATATACTGTCTCTCTAAATATCTATGCATGATTAATATTAACATACAAGTTGATGTTAAATCTATACATATTTAAATAAATTGAAATATATTTTAATCTTGATTTTTGTAGTAGTTCCCAAAATACGTGTATTCAAGTATGAAATAGAATTTGAATCTGAAATCATGAAGTCTAACTTGGAATCCACTGTGGATTTATATTTGAGCACACAATGTTATGATATCCAAAATGAGATGATATCATTGGTCTTCAAGCTAGTATTTACACCACAGAGACCATTCAGGTAAACCTGCTTTCTTTCCCCTTTTTTCAAAAAAAATTATTAAATTAAACTAAATAATATTGATTTTCTTTCGATATTTCATTATTTGGAAAATTGTATTTCTTTGATATTATTAAGAGAAATATTCTGGGCTTGATTATTTATAGCTAATAAGCTATGTAAAATAATCCAAATGGTTGGAATTATAAGGTATATTTCAAGAACTATGGTCTTCCTAAGGTCTCTAGGGTATCATATTAACAAAAAAAGAGCAGTCCTCTTTATAAAATCTTTATTTTAAAAAACTGACCACATACTGTACATTAGCAGTGTGATATTTCTTGATGCTACATCTCAGAACAGAACCAGTTCAAATGATGAATATGCCTAGCTTTGTTGAACATTGCAACTGCTTTCACTACAATTTAATGGATAACATTGTACATCCCATTGGTCTGTAAGAAAAATGGGCTTTTGCTGGGACCCAAAATGGGAGAATAGTGATAAATAGCAAAATATACCCTGTATGGGACATGGAATATAGACATCTGGAAAATAACAACTTAGCATAAAGAGGAAAAAAAGAGAAGTGTATTTCTGGGAATTGGGGAAGAACTGACAGGAAAGTTAGAATCTACAGAGATGTTGAAATAACAGACACAAAGGGAAAAAATAATGAAGCTGTCTGAAAGCTTACCGCAGCTCCCAAGGAGGGGAAACCATCTCCCCAAACACAAAGTAAGCTCCCAGGGTTAGGGACTCCAAGGAGAAACAATAGATTGAGCCAGCAGTGCTACCCTAAGAAAACTCCACAGCTATTGTAAACAGCAAAAGCAGTGTAGGGTATTACTCTGAAAGTGATTTCTTCTACATGGAGGCAAGTTTAATAAGGAACCCAATGCAGTGCCTGCAACATTGCCAGAGAGTCATTAATTGAGGTACCATTTCAGGAAAAGGGTGATTATTTAAGACTGAGCCTCAGAACAACTAAAAAACAACTTGACTTCAGGGTTTCAAGTGCTACACAATTGGGTGATAAAGCTATGGGAAACAGTCCTGGAGAGTGCAGGCTAGAAATAGACCCACTGAGCAGTGTGACCTCAGGCCAGGGAGGAAACAGGATCCTGCCCTCCAGGATGAAAAGCAAAACCTATTATATAGCTTTCAGAAACTGCTGGGTTTGAAAATGTTGGCACTGAGTACAACAGTCTGCTTGAACCCTTTCCCTCCTGCCTACATCCAGCACAGATCAGAGGTTTGATTGCTTTTCCCCATCTACCATTATGATCAAGTACAAGCCTGGTCTGGGATGGTTGCTATACCCTTGAGTTAGTGGTTAAAGGGGCATCTGCAATAGCAAGATACCTCACAAACCCACAGCAGTAAGGCTAGGGAGGGAAAACCATGACTATCTGTATTTCAAACTGTGGATCCTGGTAAAAAATCACTTGTTCAAATTACAGAGAAAAAAATTTTTGAACTCTTTTTTTTCTTTATTTTCACTTCCTTCTTCACTGGAATTTTGCAGGTTGAATATTTTCCTTTTTTTGGTCTTATTTTTTTCTCCCTTTTTCTTCTTTTTCTCATTTGTTCTATTCTGCCTCACTTTTCTAAGTTTACCTCATTTCCTTTTACTCCTTAATAGGATCCTTTTTCTCTTTTTCTCTCCTTCTTATCTTCCATTGCTTAATTTTTCAATTTTTTTCTTTCGTTCTCTCATGCTTCCTTTCTTTCCTAGTATAACCATTACACTTTATAAATTTTTTGATACTTAGATAACTCTATGGTATTACTGTTGAATTCTTTTCTATTGTTAGTGGAGATTTTGTTGTCCCATTTAGTAGATACTGTGTTAGTAGTACTTACTGTGTTAATACTTACTGTTTTAGTGTTTATGCTATATTTATAGACCTCTTCTCCATGCTTAAGGGTGGTAAGTTATTGGTTCTTTTGTGATGTCAGTATCTACTTTGTCTTTAATGATATTATTGTTGCTGATATTTTTGCTATTGGCAGTTTGGCATATTGATTTTTAATAACAGATTTTCTCTCTATGCCAATATCCAGATTGCTTTTGTGTTACTAATAATACTAAAATCCATTCCCAGAGAACTGGATGCTGGGTTAGTTACACTGCATCTTCCCATCTCGAATTAATGGAGGTGGTCAGACCTTGGGGCAGAGGCAATTGCCTATAGTTAGCCATGCCAAGATTATGTCACTGAAAAGCAGACACTAGCTAAAGAGATCTTCATACTATCAACCAAGTCCTTCCACTATAAGCTCCCCAAAATATCAGCCCCAAAATAAAAAAAAAAACCCTCAGAAACATAAGAAGACAAGGCAGCAAAATGCCTCCAAAAACTGCAAACTCCCCTAAAGGTGATCCATGAAGAACTGAGAGAAAGGAAATCAACAGCCACATGGCCAAATATTTTGATAGGATAACAGAACATTAGAAAAAACAAATCAATTAGGTACTAGCTGCCTTCAAAGAAAAAATAACTAAACAGATAATGGACTTAACATATAAAATGATCAACAAGGTTTTAGAAGGCACTAATAAAATACTGGAAGAGCTAAACAAAATAATACAAAAACACAAAAGACCAGTTTAGCAAACAATTATAGTTCATGAAAAGAAACCGAACAGAAATCCAGGGGATTAAAAATGTTAGTAAATTATGGACAGCATTGTGAGGACAGAATGTCAGAACTAGAAGGCTGAAGTCGAAGACCAGTTATTCAGAGACACCTGGAAAGTGAGAAGAGAACATGAAGAATGGATACAACACCTTCTGGATGACTCAAAGACTAATCTAAGATTAATTACAACTAGTGAAAAATTAGAGGACAGCATAAATGGCATAATTAACCTGTTTAGAAAGAATAGAAAACTTTCCAAATATAAAGAAAAAATTAAACATGCAAATAGGTGAAGCATGTAGAATCCCAAATAGTCAAGATAAAAAAAGAACATCTCCACGACACATAATAGTCATAATTCCAGAAGTACAACAGAGGAATAGAATTTTAAAAGCTATTAGGAATAAACAATGAATCACTTAAAAAGGTAAACCAAATAGAATTACCACAGACTTCTCAACACAAACTTTATAGGCTAAGACAGCTTGGAGTGAAGTGTTGCAAGCTCTAAAAGAAAAGAAATTCCAAATCAGACTTATATGTCCTGAAAAAAATATCTTTCAAAATTGCTGGAGGCAAAAGGTATTTCCATAAAGAAAATACTACAGGAAAAGGGAAAGGGGACATTACCAGAGACCCCTGCAATGGTCCTGGCCTCCTGCAAGCCAGTACCACATCCGCTAGATAGGAAAGTGGGAAATAAAGACACAGAAACAGAGACTTAAGAGAAACTTAGTCTTCGGCTGATCTAAGCTGCTCTGGGCAGCAAAGACAAAGACTTCCCAGGACATCCAGTGTCTATTCATTACCAGTGTGGGAAGGGAGGAAGCAGGGAGGCCTTGGGACACCTGCTGATAACAAGTATCATGCAGGCAGGACTGTAGAATGAGGGCACTAGCATATCATTGCTGAAGAAAACAAAAGGTTAATTCAGAAAGGAAGAATTTAGTTGAAGTCAGTTGACCTTGGATGGAAATGAACTCAGACTATTGGACTATGTCCAATGTAACACAGCCAAATTATGGAGGGGCAAGAAGCTTGTGCTGCTATAGCCTGCTACTACTGGGCAGAAGTGTCTGATGCAGAGTACCTCATGAAATTCATGACAACCAGACTAGCACTACAAACAATTCTCAAGGATATCTGAGAAATTGACAATGAAACTAACAATGCCAAAAGCTCTAGTAGCATGAATACACTAAGAAGGATGACCAATTTAGCAGAAGGGGGAAAAAAAAAGAAATCAGCAACATGAAAATGACTCAATGACAGGAATAAGTCAATAATTTTTAGTAATAACTCTTAATGTCAATGTTCTCAATTCTCCAACCAAAAGACACAGATTGGCATAATGTATGAAGAAACAAACTCAACAAAATGAGATATACAAGAAACATGTTTAATCAAAAAAGAATTCACAGACTAAAAATCAAAAGATAAAAAACATATTCCATACAATGGAAATCCCCCAAAAATCAGGTGTAACTATCCTATTTTTAGACAAAGTGAACTCCAAGCCAAAACTGATCAGAAGAGGCAAAGAAGGTCCCTACATATTAGTTAAGAGAAAATGCAACAATTATAATAATATACAATCCAAACAATGGCATGCCTAACTTCATAAAACAAACACCCTTGGGGATAAAATACCAGATAAACACAACACAATTATGATGGGAGACTTCAACACCCCACTGTCACAAATAGATCAACTAAAAAAAAATCAGCAAAGAATGTCACAATTGAAACAAAACCCTGAACAAATGGACTTAATAGATATCTAGAGTGTTGCACCCAACAAAAGGAGAATACATATTCTTCCCAGCAGCACATGGCATGTTCTTCAAAATGGGTCACATATTAGCCAATAAAACATTAAGTAAATGCAAAAGAATCAAAATTATCCTATACACATTATAGATAATCTTGCATGAAACTAGAAATCAATGGAAAAAGAAACCATTGAAATCATGCAAATGAATGAAAATTAAACAACACACTCAAACAACAAGCCCCCAAGGGGGCTGGGGATTTAGCTCAGTGGTTTTGCAGCCTGCTGCACAGGCGCAAGGACCCAAGTTCGATCCCCAGTACTAAAAAAAAAAAAAATACACTCCTCAATAGTCAGTTACAGAATAAATCAAGGAAAAAATAAGACAGTTCCTAGAATCAAATTATACTGCCAATACAACATACCAGAACTCATGGGACACAATGAAAGCAGTCCTAAGAGGTAATTTTGTAGCTGTGAATGCCCCAATCTGAAAAACAGATAAAATACAAATAAATAACCTAATCATGCACCTGAAGCTTCTAGGAAAATAAGAACAACTCAAACCCAAAGCTAGTACAAGGAAGGAAATTATAAAGATCAGAGCAGAAACTAGTGAAATTAAGACTAAAAAATAAAAATACAAAGAACCAATGAATTGAAAAACTGCTTCTTCAAAAGTATAAACAAAATAGACAAACCCTTAGCTAATATTACTATAAAAGGAAAGAAAAGGCACAAATAAAACAAATTAAAAATGAGAAAGGTGAAATCACAATACCACTGAAAATCAGATTACTAGTAACTACTCTGAGAACCTGTAGTCCACTAAATTAAAGAATCCATGTAAAATAGATAGATTCCTAGATACATTTGAATTACCAAAGCAGTATCAAGAAGATATAGATTCTGAATAGTCCAATAACAGGCAATGAAATTGAAGGAGTAATTTCTAAAAACTACCACCTAAGGAAAACCAAAATCTGATGGATTCATCAGTGAATTCTACAAGAACTTTAGGGAAGATCTAATGCCAATACTCCTCAAGCCCTAAAATGAAACTGAAGGTAAAGGAGTAGTCTCAATGTCATTTCAGAAATCTAGTATTAGCCTGATTCCCAAACAAGAGAAGGACTCAACCAAAAAGAGAACTACAGGTCAGTTTCTTTAATGTAATAGATGCAAACATTCTCAACAAAATACTGGCAAACACAAAGCAGTAAATCATCAAGAAGATCATACATCACGACCAAATATGCTTCATCCAAAGGTTGGAGGGATGGTTCAGCATGTGCCAATCAATAAATCTAATACATCACATGAATAGAAGGAAGAACAAAAAAAATCACATGATCATCTTAATAAAATCACAAAAAGCCTGGGAAAAAATCTGACATGCATTCATGATAAAAACCCTGGAGAAAATAGTTATAGAAGAAACTTATCTCAACCTGATAAAAGCCATTTAGGACAAACTAATGGCCAACATCATATTAAATGTTGAAAACCTGAAAGCTTTCCCTTTATAATCAGGAACATGATAAGGATGTCCACTATTACTACTCCTGTTCAATATAGATCTCGAAATGTTAGCCAGATAAATCAGTCAAGAGAAGAAATAAAATGGATATGTGTAGGAAAAGAAGAAATCCAATTATCGTTACGTGTTTCTCTACATAGAAGACCAAAAATAAATGCACCAAAAGGCTCCTAGAATTATTAACCAAGTTCCATAGCAGAGAGGGATTCAAAGTCAACACACAAGAATCAAAGCATCCCTGTAGACCAATAATGTACTCACAGAGAAAGAAATAGGAGAACAGTACTATTCACAATAGCATGAAGAAAATTGAATACATAAGAATTAATTTACCAAGGAATTAAAAAAACTTATATAATGAAATCTACAGTACTCTGAAAAAGGAGCTTGAAGAAGACATTAGAAAATGGAAAAATATCCCCTATTCCTGGATAGGTAGAACACATATTGTCAAAAATGGCCACATTTGCAAAACTGACATATAGATCCTAATCAAAATGCCAATAATATTCCTCACAGATCTAGAGAAAACAATCATAAAATTCATATGGTATAAGAAGTGACCCAGAATAACAAAAGCAATCTTGAGCAACAAGAGCAAAGCAGTCAACATCACAATTCTGGACTTCAAGATACAAAGCTACAGTGATTACAAAAAAAAATAAAAATAAAACAGGGACCGGGGATTTAGGCTCAGTGGTTCTGCCGCCTGCCTCACAAGCACAAGGTCCCGAGTTCAATCCCTTTACCAAAAAAAAAAACAAAAATAAGACACGGTTTTGACACAATGACAGACATGTGGATCAATGAAACAAAATAGAGGAATCAGAAACAACACCAGCTATCTGATGTTTGACAAAGGGGCCAAAAACATATGCTAGAGAAAAGATAGCCTCTTTAGCAAGTGGTGCTGGAAAACTAGCTATCCACAATCCACACAAAGAAGATTAAAGCTAGACCCATAGTTCTCATCATGTACTTAACTTAAATGAAAATGGATCCAAAAATCTAAATTTTAAAACAGAAATAATTAATGTGCTGGATAAAACAAGTAAAACTTTCGAACACATAGACATAGGAAAAGATTTCTTGAATAGAAGAATCCCAGTTGCACATGAAATAGTACCAAGAGTCAACAGGTAGGATTATATCAAATTAAAAATTTCTGCACAGCAAAAGAAACAACCACAGAGTGAGAGACAAACTAAAGAATGTAAAGAATGAGAAAAAAATTACCAGCTATTCCTCGAATGCAGGACTATTATCTAGAATATACAGAGAACTAAAAAACAAAAACTTAGACCTTTCAAAATAAGTGACTCAATCAAAATGGGCAGCTGAAATGAATAGACCCTTCTCAGAAGAAATACAGAACAAAAAATAAATACGTGAAAAAATGTTCAACATGTTTGTCCATTAGAAAAATGAAAATTATAACAATGCTCTGATTCCACCTTACTTCAGAAAGAATGGCCATCTACAAGAAATCAAATAATAGCAAATGTTCCCCAAGGCTTTGGGGAAAAAGGAATTCTTCTGGCAAACTAGTATAACCATTATGGAAATCAGTATGAAGATTCCTCAAAAAATTAAAACTAGAAATTCCAGTAGACCCAGCTATTCCCCTTCTAGGTATCTTTCTGAAAGAGTTAAAGATATTATATTATAGTGGTACATGCAAACCAGTGTTTATAACAGCACAACTCATAATAGCTAAATCTTGGGAGCATCCTATATGTCCATCAGCAGGCAAATGGATAAAAAAAAATTTGCAGGGCTGGGGATATAGCTCAGTGGTGCCATGTCTGCCTGCCAAGCACAAGGTCCTGAGTTTGATCCCCGGTACCAGTACCAAAAAAAGGGGTTTTTTTTTGCATTTATACACGATACAATCCTACTGTTCCATAAAAAAGGATAAACTAGAGTTATTTGTAGCAAAATGGATGCACTTTGAGACCATGAAATTAAGTGAAATAAATCATACGTGAGCCTAAATAGCACGATTTCTCTTATATGAGAAAATAAAAATATAAATAAAGAATAGAAAGATAAAATTGTTTTTGCAAAAGTAAAGGGACCAGGGCCAGGGATTTAGCTCAATGGCGCCGTGCCTGCCTTGCAAGAAGAAGGTCCTGACCGGGCCTGCAGTGCTATGGCTCCAGCAGCGTGGCAGACCAGCTCTGGCCCTATTTTCTCGCAGGATCGCCTGGTCTGCGAGAACTGTCCCGGGGGTAGGGTGGACTTGAGGCACCTGCTGCCCCGAAAGTAGCAGCTAGGGGTCAGACTTAAAGCCTTGGTTTGGCACGTTCTGCACGTAATGCACACCCGCCACATCCCCCACCCCCACCCACGCCTGCTTTGGGAAAATTTTGTTAACTTGTAGTAAATGATCTCTTCTCAGCCCCCGTGTTCCTAGTGCTTTTGGCAAGTAATCGCAGTACTTTACAAAGCCATCTGCCAATATGTTTAATGACCATTTTTTATGTAACAGCTTTAAAGAACACATGACATTTTTATTTTCATTCTGCTCAGTGCTCCAGTGAAGTTAATAGCAAAGGTTACCGAGAATGCATTTGAGATGAACACCCAGTGATCCTTAGGCGCTTTGAAGAAGCCAGGGTTTGAACTATTCCACAAGTTATGTATGCTGTAGCAATATTGAGCCTTAGCTCCTAGTTTTTCTATTGAGGAATTTTTCTGAATTTGTGCTAAGCTATATAATCAATAAGCCATCTCAGCATTAAATGGAATAAGGGTTGCTGAAATATGAATAGTAATAATTAGAAGGGATGGCATCTTTTTTGTCTTCACACATTTTCATCTTTTTTTTTTACATTTTCATCTTTTCACCCTTCATTATGTAGCTTTAGTCCTAAAAGTGTATTTTTTTAATACTTGAAAAAAGTTTTTCAGTAAGCACCTTACCAGGTGTAGCTTATTTTGACATAGACACAAAATCCAAGATTCTCCAGATCCAAAAGAGGATTCAAACAGGACTATGCTAAAGAGAGATATGGAATATCTTCAATGATACAGTCACAAGAAAAACCAGATCAAGTTTTGGCTTTGGTTAAAGACTTGACAGTACAAAAAGCCGATGAAGTTGTTTGGGTGCGTGCAAGAGTTCATACAAGCAGACCTAAAGGGAAGCAGTGTTTCTTAGTCCTACGTCAGCAGCAGCTTAATGTCCAGGCTCTTGTTGCAGTGGGAGACCATGCAAGCAAGCAGATGGTTAAGTTTGCTGCCAACATCAACAAAGAAAGCATCATAGATGTAGAAGGTGTTGTGAGAAAAGTGAATCAGAAAATTGGACGCTGTACACAGCAAGATGTTGAATTACATGTTCAGAAGATTTATGTCATTAGTTTGGCTGAACCCCGCCTGCCCCTACAGGTGGATGATGCTGTTTGGCCTGAGGTGGAAGGAGAAGAGGAAGGAAGAGCTACAGTTAACCAAGATACAAGATTAGACAACAGAGTCATTGATCTTAGGACATCAACTAGTCAGGCAATCTTCCGTCTTCAGTCTGGCATCTGCTATCTCTTCCGAGAAACTTTTAATTAACAAAAGTTTTGTGGAAATCCAAACTCCTAAAATTATTTCAGCTGCCAGTGAAAGAGGTGCCAATGTATTTACTGTGTCATATTTTAAGAATAATGCATACCTAGCTCAGTCCCCACAGCTGTATAAGCAAATGTGCATTCGTGCTGATTTTGAGAAGGTTTTCTGTATTGGACCAGTCTTCAGAGCTGAAGACTCCAATACTCACAGACATCTAACTGAATTTGTTGGTTTGGACATTGAAATGGCATTTAATTATCACTACCATGAAATTTTGGAAGAAATTGCTGACACCTTGGTACAAATATTCAAAGGACTTCAAGAAAGATTTCAGACTGAAATTCAAACAGTGAATAAACAATTTCCATGTGAACCATTCAAGTTTTTGGTGCCAACTTTAAGACTAGAATATTGTGAAGCATTGGCTATGCTTAGAGAAGCTGGAGTTGAAATGGGAGATGAAGAAGATTTGAGTACACCAAATGAAAACCTGTTGGGTAGTTTGGTAAAGGAAAAGTATGATACACATTTTTATATTCTTGATAAATATCTGTTGGCTATAAGACCTTTCTATACTATGCCTGACCCAAGAAATCCTAAACAGTCTAACTCTTATGTTATGTTCATGAGAGGAGAAGAAATATTATCAGGATCTCAAAGAATACATGATCCTCAGTTGCTAACGGAAAGAGCCTTACATCATAGAATTGATTTGGAGAAAATTAAGGCTTATATCGTTTCCTTCCGCTTTGGAGCCCCTCCGCGTGCTGGTGGAGGCATTGGGTTGGAACGAGTGACTATGCTGTTTTGGGGATTGCATAATGTGCGTCAGACCTCGATGTTTCCTCGTGACCCCAAAAGACTCACTCCTTAAAGCTGTGCTTTTTACTTTTTCCAGTAATCTATTGATCAGGCTGTTTTCCTTAGATACTTAAAATATGCAACAGAATAAATGTCTTATCTAAAGTTCCACTATTATTTTTGAATTCAATCAGTATAGGTTAATTTACAAGAATTTTTTATAACTTCAAGGATGCTTCAGAAAGAAATGCTTGACCATTTTAATGAGAAGTTCATATGGTTACAGGGCCAGAGATTTAGCTCAGTGGCACCGGGCCTCAAGCACAAGGTCCTGAGTTTGATCTCTGGTAACCGAAAAAAAAAAAAAAGTTGTTCATATGCTTACATTAAAAATTTATATTACATTACTACCATAAATGTTAACAAGAGTTTTAAACAGTTAAAATTATGCAGATTTTTTCTATGTTATGGTTACCACAGAATTAACATCTTAAATTTTCAATATTTGAACTGACTTTTTAAACTTTTAACATTGAAATAAGAACAATTGAAGGGTCGGGGATTTAGCTCAGTGGTTTCGCCGCTTGCTGCACAAGCGCTAGGACCAGAGTTTGATCCCCGATACCAAAAAAAAAAAACAATTGGAGAAGTACCCAAGCTTTTAACAAATATGTAATTGGCAACTTGTGGAAAATTAAACGAATAGTATCAGTTCTTTAAACTTATACCAAGAAATCATGTAAAGCAAGTGAAAATACTTAAGAGAAAATATTCAAAATAATATTGTATTAAATTGTTACATTCTAAACTTGAATTTCAATAAAATTTTAAAACAAAAAAAAAAGAAAAGAAGAAGGTCCTGAGTTTGATCCCCAGTACTGCAAAAAAAAAAAAAAGTAAAGGGACCAAGAGATGGAAGGAGGAGAGGGGAAGAGAGGATTACTAAAAGAATTAAGATTTGTTATATTATATACCAGCTCCCCAGAAAGATTGCACTTGATCTTAGCCAAAAGGCCGAGAAGCGATCCCCAGAAAGATTGTAATCATTATATATTGCAACTTTTACCAATAAAAAACAGTGTGCTTTCGATGATTGTCCTCTAGGAAACATCATCCAGTGTCTCCAAATATACTTTTTAGGCAACTAATAGCAACTATAAATATTATATGATATTTCACATCTGAAATAACAATTTATTTGTGTCTGAATGTAGAGATAATGGTAAGAACCGCAGTATACATAAGGTATAATATACACATTGACAATGAAAAATAAATTGAAAATATTATTGTGCTTTAAATCATTTTTAAACTTTGCAGCTATATATTTGATGTAACTATTCATTGGAATGAATATGTTTCCAATAACTAAAACATAACAGGGTAATCTTCAAGAAACAATAATAAAATGAAGCTAGGAAAAATGAAATATATAAATGTTGCCATTACACTTTTTCGATTTTCTTTCATTTTCATAATTTTCTGTTTATTTGTTAGTATTTTTACATAAGCTTTGTATTATGTTAATTTAACGATAGGGATAACTCAGCATAAACTAGAAGGGGAATGATGTTATTGAGGTAAAATATTTAATACAAGTGTGAACTTCTTTTTAATGCAGAGAAATGATAAATTAATTTGTCTTATTCTATCTTTAGAAATACTAATTACCTTAGCTTGACTTCTACCTGGAAAATTTTATCTGCTGAAGAGTTGAGCATGTGAGAGCCAAAAGTTCTATTCCAGAGTCTGAGAAGACAATTTATAATAGATCATATCACATATTTATAGATCCAAAATATTGACCACAATGTGGTTCCCTCTGCTATCCCTGAAAATGAGTGTGGTCTGGCTCACTACAGGCCAAAATTGTTGACACAATACTCTCCCACTAACTCAAAAAATTGGGGTGTCAACTGAAACTGTTCACCAACAGTCATTTGTATATGTTCATTAATTTACTAAAAATCTTTTAATTCATACAAGAGACAAAATTCTAATATTTTGGAGGTATGTAGTTTAGTGAGTTTTTAATAGAGAAATAAGTGTATAAGCAAATCTGAGATTGTCCTAGGAGGAAATAAATAGGGGTAAATAGAACTCCAAAAAGTGTACATCAAAGTGGTAGGTCTTTTGGCTTCCCAGGAACTATGTCTGTATTGAGATTGTGTCAATGAAAACAGCTGGGAAGAGCATTTGTGGCAGAGGAGAAAACAAATGCAGAGACTATGGGACATGAACTGTTTGGTATGAGTAATGAATGGTAACAAGGCCAATCTTCTCTAATGCAATGAGTAAAGGACCAAATAAGGTTGGAAAATTTCATTGGGTTCTTATCACATAGGTTCTTGATGCTATAAGTTGGTCATTAATGCTAGAAACAATAAGAACCTATTGAAAGATAAATATTTGGAGGACCGATTTAGGAAAAACTTCTATACATGATTCATAAAATTCTGTAAGTTGTGCATGATAATCTGATATGTTATCAATTCTGTTTTATGCATATATGTGAATATTTATTTACTTATGCCATTCCCTGTTCCAAATGTATTTGGGATGGTTCTCTGGAAGAGAACAAACAAGCCAAATAAATAGATGGATAGATAAATAAATAAATAAATAAATCCAAACTAAAAAATAGCTCTAAATACTTGAAGTTTTGTTTTCCTTGGAAGATAGCAAGAGTAAAAGAGGAAAATTAGTTCCTGAAATACTGCAAAGAGAGAAAAATGGTTTATTTTCAAAGACAAGAGAATTAGAGGTATAGTTTTAGGGTTTATATTTTGAATGTTTTAACTATAGGTTGGTATACCAGTCATAATTGGCTAAGCTATATTGCATAGTATTCCATTGTTTCTATATAATATACTTTACCAGCACTCTGTTGACATAGAATTTTTTAAATTTCCTTTCCATTTTTAATAGTATAAAAAATACAGCAGTAAACATCCTTATACACATCAATTCTTGAAATCTTAGGAGCATATCTCTGGAGAAATTACTAAGAGTGGAATTGCTGGTTTATTTTGTGTTGTGTTCAGATTTGTGAAGATGTTGTCCAGTTGCTTCCCAAATGGTTGAATAAATTTACAGAATTACCTATAGAAGTAAAGAGTTCACAGAGTTGTTCTTGGTGACACTTGTAGAGAAATTGTTTTTGATTTTGTTTCCCAATCCTGAATTATTGCAACCAATTTATATATTTGAAGCACTTCCACTTAGGCAGGCAAACAGAAAATTGCTTTCAACTGCAGCCACTTTTCTTACTCTCCACTGTGCATTATAACCAAATGCTTTGAAAGTCTATCTTAATTAACTTTTTTCCTTAACTCAGTTGGCACTGAATCGTGGTACTCTGCAAGGTGTACAGTCTTTAGAAATATTAACTTAATTTTAAAAAGCTTCAATTTGTAGGTGTTCAGGGACCATATAATCTTTCCACATTAAGCAATATTTGAAAAGACTTTCTCACAGTGCTTCATTTTCACAGAAATACCTCAAGTGTGGAGTATTTATTATCATAAAACTTAAATGCATTTGCCAAATTTACTCTGGTTAGAATCTGTGCTGGTTACAGAAAATTTCCAGCGTCTATTCTACATAAATCACTGGTTTATTTAGAATAATTAGAGATCAGATAAAATGCTCTGCAAAATGATTACCTCACAGGGATATCATAATAATATAAATTATCTATAAATTTTTCTTAATGTAACTCACAGTTTTCTACATTGGGGGGGGGGGTAACAGGGATTGAACTCGGGACCTTGTGCTTGCGAGGCAGGCACCGGAACCACTAAGCTAAATCCCCGGCCCGGTTTTCTACATTATTTAAGAATTAAATGTTCCAATTCTTTTGCTGAAACCTAACAGTTTGCTTACATTGACTTTAGATATTTATTTGCTATATTTGTTCTCTTTGCTTGTTTTCCTATAATAGCTTCTAAAATCTCTTTTTATATTCAAGGACTAATGCTGCATTGAAAATAGAGAGCATAAAAGATGGAATCTGGAAGTTTCCCTTGATCTTGATGGCTACAGATCCTGATATGGAGGAAATTATTAACATACGAGGAGTTGGTTTACAAAAGGAATCTACTATGAACTTTAGGCTGACAAGTCCCACAAGGTACTTTATCAAACAAAAGTATATAACTAGCTTTATGAGTGTGATTTATGCTGAATTCAAACATTTAAAATAGAAAACTCTGCAGGTCATCTTTTATTAGTTAAGTCAAAATTGTATTGCTTCCATGACTCAGTTTTATAGACTTCATAAATTTCTATTTGAAAATTGAAAAATAAAGTGTACAAAATCAGAATCAAAAGGAGAAGCAAAAGCAAATAAGTAGATATTGAAATTTAAGATAATATTGTTATTTGTTTTACACAGAATGTTTCAACGTATTTTTTCAGAGATACATAAGTTATTTCCTATCTAAATTTTTTTTCTTAAATTCTTTTATTGGTACATTTTAGATATACAACACAATTACATTTCTCATTGGGAATTTGTACCTTTATATGATGCAAATTGGTTCTTATTTATTCCCCATTCCTAGCCCTCCCTTCACCAACACCACCCTTCCCTATTTACAAAGACTTTATTTCCATTTTTTCCATTTCTCATCATTTTTCCTTTCCCTTCTTTCCTTTCCCC
>NW_004624762.1:19077288-19113903 GCF_000247695.1 Heterocephalus glaber | reverse complement strand
AATTTTGAAGCAATTTTTCTTTTCCTGGTCATTAATTGCAATCTTATCTTCTATATCTGAAATTCTGTCCTCACATTGGCTCATTCTGCTAAGTAGACTTTCAGTGGAGTTTTTCATGTCCTGTGAATCTATTTGCATCTGTTTCATGGATTCCATTTGTTTCCTGTGTTTGGATTCCATCATGTTCCTGAGCTCCTCTCTAGATTTATTAATCATGTCTTGCACTAGAGGCACAATTTCTCCTGTTATCTGAGAAATTATTTCTGATTTCCTTTTTTCCAGATCCCCTTTTGTTGCCAGTTCAGTGGGTCCAGGTTGTTGAGTATCAGAGTGTTCCATCTCATTTCCCTTTGAGGTTATTGTATGTGATCTGGAAGTCTGGTTTTGAGACTTATTTACGTGTATTCTCATTTGGACTGGGGGTGGCTGTTGGTGCCTGCATGGATTACCTCCTCTGAGCTGGGAGAAGTGGGACAGGGGCGGTAGGGATGGTGGCCCAAAAGCCCCTTCCTCTGGACCAGGAGCAGTGGGACGGAGGTTCAGGAGCCCCTACCTCTGGGCCGGGAGCAGCGGGACTCAATACTGTGGTCTGGTGGTCCACTGTCCTCTGTGTCCTTGTAGTGTGGAACCAGGTGGCTGTACAGAGGAGGGGGAGGGTCCAGTGGATTGCTGCTGGGGCGTGGGCTGATTAGCCATGTTCTGGGCAACTCCGGACCTCAGTAGGGTGTCCGCAGACCTGCCTGTCTGCAGCGGGCTGATTCAGCATATTCTGCCTGACTGGTGACCTCAGTAGGTCATGCACAGACCTGCCTGTCTGCAGCAGGCTCTGTGTCCCTTCTATTTAATATGGTGTGGAGAAGGACAGCATTTTGAGGATCTGCCACCTCAATAGAGTTCTCTGGGCATGAAAAGGCTAAAATTTAGCCAGGCATGGTGGCACATGCCTATAATCCCAGAATTCAGGAGGCTGAGACAGGAGGATCTCTACAAGTTCAAGGCCACCCTGGGCTCCATAGTGAATTCAAGGTGGGCCTGGAGAACGTAGCCAGATCTGTGTCCAAAAAGAAGGCTAAAATTTAAAGAAAAGAAAAAAGGATATATTCAGTGGGCAATAGGGGTCTAACTCAGAGCCATGTGCTCAGCAGGTGTGAGGCCTGGGTTCACTCCCCAACACTCCTCCCCAGAAAACAGACTCAATAGGGAGTTTATTATGCTGCAGAATCATATCCTCCTGTTTCATGACATGGTGGAAACATAATGCTTAGGGCTTTTTGGCCTCCATTGCATAGTGATCTGATCCCTTTTTTCCTAAAATTGGGATTTGCTGATGTATTTCAGCTAACTTCTTCAGGTCTATGTCTGAATACAGGATCATTTCTTCAGTGCCAGCTTTGGCTAGGACTTTGCCCCAAGGATTCACAATGGTGCTGTGTTCCCAAGCAATATAAGAGGTTTGTCATCCCTGATTATTAACAGCCTAGCCTTATGAAGCAACTCCAGTCACCTGGTCCAGTGGTCAAACTGAAAGCCCCAGGATACACTAAGAGCTGGGATTCTCTCTGTGCATAGATTTGTGCAAGCTCTGCAAAGCACATATCGTAGCAGATGCCCAGGCCCACTCTGTAGTAAGGGGTATCAAATATGGAGAAATTGTCACTAGGACTCAATATTTTACATTCTTGAAATGTAATTTTCCCAGGAACATCAATGTCAAATAGACGGATTTTTCTGTGTTTTCCTAGTAAAGTTCCATCTTTTGCTACTGCAGAAAGGTTCAATGTGGATACACCGGGAATCTTCTCCACATATTCAGAAAAATATTTTGTGCCATATGGAGAATTAAAGCATTCAGGCAGAAAAACTATTTGTGCTCCTTGCTTTGCTGCCTCTCAAACAAGGCTACAAGCTCGAGTGACATCTAATCTGATGGAAGAAACTTGAAGGTGGATGAAAGCCAAGTGGAAAGAGGCTATGGCTCTCACTGGAAGGACCATCTGCAGGTCCCCAGAGCAAAGGCGCTGAGGCCACTGGGCTGACCTGTGAGGGGTAGGGCAAGCGCACAGGAGCCAAAAATCAGTTATTTTTAATGATGTGGCAATTTATGTCCTTATTTGTTGCATAAAAGCATTACATTAATATATTTATAATCTTTCATAGTAAATTGTTAATTATAACCCACAGAAATATTTGATGGGCTAACCAACATGGTAAACATAGTTATGGACACAGTTAGACCTCTGCTCTTTTAGTAAGTTAAACATTCTTTGCTCTTGACCAGTGTAACTATCCCAGTTTGGTCATGTAACATATTATACCTGTGTAATCAGGAATAAAAAACAAAGAGTTTTTACTTCTTTAGTAGGTGGTATAATTTAATATCATACTTGTTAATCAAAGAAAGCCATCTCTTGTGTCAAATCAGTTTTCCTTCATCTACTTCTTTATGTGAATCTAGTCTACACAACACTTAGGATTTGTCCATGGTCCTTGACAGGAAGGGTATGTTTTAATGTTCAGCAGCACAAGTTTCACATACAGGAGAAAATTATCTAAAGAGATAATATGTTGGTTTCCATCTAAAACATGAGAATGTGAGCTTGTTTCATAACCTGTATGGACCTTTAGTAAGTAAAATTGCTTTCTTTCATGGTTGTAGAAAATAGAGTTCATAGTAGTTGAGGTATTACATTGTCTTTTTGTTAAGTAATCACTCTATAATATTATTCTGCAGTTATCTTAATGAAAAAATAGAATAAACTTAATCATTTGAATTGAAAATAACACAAATTCCGTCCTTTATCACTTATTTTGTAATTGCTCTTGACAAACACAATTAAATAATTCAGTCATCAGTTATGAGAGATTACAATTGAAAGAAGTCTCAAATTTTAGATATGCAAAAAACAAACTCTTCATAAAGATCTTATCATGATTACTTCTGTCTAACTTGAAAAGTATATTATGTTCATTAGTCTACTTTGTCTCTAAATCTAATTGGAAACTGCTTTCATTTAATTAATTGGGGACAGAGACCAAGGACCATGTTTACTATCAGACAGAGTGAAGAACAGGAGCATGTTGATCCTACTAGATATCCAATTTAATTTAAATGGCATTATGATTTGTTTTCTGATGTTTCAGTAACATCATCATAATTTGGTAGGCACAGATAAAATAATACTAATATTAACATTTTAAAGATTTGCTGATCCATTTTCTATTATTTATGATAAAAAGTCAAAACTTCATTTATGTCTCAGTCTTCTCAGAGAACTAAATTAGTTCAGTTCTCATTTTCTTGATTCCCTTTGGAGTTTACTTTTATACTTTCACTAGGCCTTTTGAGAAGAATGAGAATTACAAAGTCAATATCTTAAAATTGCTATTCAATTTTATTTTTATATTTACTGTGGGTATCTTGATTCATTTTTTTTGTCAATACTGGGGATTGAACCGAGGGCTTTCACACTGAGCTACATGCCCAGCCTGCTTTATTTATTTATTTTTTATGCTTAAGTTTTTTTATTGGTACATTTTAGGTATACAATACATTTACATTTATTATTGGGTGCTTGTACCTGTACATGATGTATCTTGGTTCTTATTTTTTCCCCATTACCTGTGCGCCCTAAACCCCTTCCACCCTTCCCTCTTTACATAGACATCATTTCCATTTTTTTCTTTTCTCATAATTTTTCCTTTCTCTTTTTTCCTTTCCCCTTCCCCTCCCTTCACCCTTACCAGGCTGCTTTATTTTGAGATAGGGTCTCTCTATGTAGCCTAGGCAGGCCTCAAACTCATGATCCTCCTGCCTCAGTCTCCAGAGTGCTGGGTTTACAGGCAGGTACCTCCATGCCTACTTGGATAGCTTGATTTTTTTTAAAATGCCTTGAGGGGTTTTCTTTTAATGGCTACTACCAGAAAATACATATGATTCAGTCTTAAACCAATAAAGTCTACTTCTTTATACCTTTGTAGTTCTAAAAACTTATATTAAAAAGTTAGATAGAAAAGAAAATGTAGAAATACAAATTTATAGAAGAACCAAAAGGGAAACAATCAATCTGCTTAGTTGCAACCAATCAGAGTTTATTTTAATTAATATTCTTACATTCTTGAAGTGTTCTGTTTAAAATTAGAGGTAGCTTGCATCTTTAATTCTGATGAATTACTTCAAGCATAAATTCAAGAAAAATCTCAGCTGAAATATGAAATAGACCTACTCAATTGGATTTCAATAAACATTTTCCAAGGGGATGAATGTGTTTGTCAGAAATTCTACTATGTAAGACATATATGATGTTTATTTAATATGAAAAAGAAATTGACTCTTTTGTTTTGAACAAACTGTTTAGAAATACTGAAAATCCAAAAATCCCATCAGAATATTTTCTAGATTTTGGTTTTTTAATTTTGTTTCTGATTGTGCAATAACATGCTCCTTATAATATTGGTATTGAAAGTTTTTGTTTAAAAAGAATTCAACATCAAATAGAATTATCCTCAATAAGGCTATTTAGTGCACAGACTTGGGGACTACTTTGATATATTCTAATGACATAGGGCCTTCATGCAGTGGCAGTCATATTTTGGCCATGTCCACAGTCGTTTGAAGTCTTGCCAGAACTGGATGATCAAAATAGATTACTCTCCTAACTGAAAGCTTATACTACTAGCTGTTGTCTGAAACCTAAACAACTGAGACCATAAACAGAAGTGCCTACATGTAGTCTTTCCGTTGTGTATGTCCCAGGGAGGTGGATGTGGTACTGGTGGATGGTGTCCCACAAAATGTGCATTCCAGTAAAACCAGGTGAAAGATGTGTGGCATTTGCTGACATAGACCTCAAAAGTTCCATTGTGTCACTTTAGTTGAATTTTATTTTATGAGAGAGTCCTGTGTATTATAAGAGTCACTTGAATATTGAAACAAAGGGAACAATGACCCGATTTTTTTCAATAAGAAAATTGTCAAAGAATGTGCAGACATCCACAGAAAAATATGCCTACTTGATTATTTTATGCTTCCATTGAGTCAATACTTGATTTTTAGATTCTTTCTGTATATTTTAACAAGCAGGTAGCCTTTGAGTGCCAAGTTTCAGATCACAGTGGGTAGCAAAATCAAACTACAGAAAGGAGAGAATTTAGTTTTTCTTTATAGGCCAATTTCCCAAATGCAATTGAAAACTACCCACTAGCCTATGCCAAGTCTGTTTTAAAATTTATTTTAAATGGCCCAGTAATGTATATAAGCTACAGAATATACCCAGTTTACTTTTTAGTCCTGGGTAGGCTATTCCTATGTAGTTAATAGAAATCTCATCAATCTGAAGATCTAGAAAAGTAGTGGGGAGTATAGAAGAAAGAAACAAGATGTAATAAAAAATGACCTTATCATTTTAAAGATCTGACTACTTTCAGATAAACCCACTCGACTTCTCCCTATTCCTTAGGGATTTCAAGTACAATAAGTTATGAAGAGAAATGAGTTCCATTCTCTGGTAACTATACATCTTTCTTATTTGCCTGAGGTATAGGAAGGGAACAGGAAGAGGAAAAGTGCATTGTGAGCCATATGGTGATGGCTTCTCTGTATTGTAAATTAAATATGTGAACACAGTGCCACTAGGAAAGGAGAAAAGAGAAGCAGCCAGGAAAGGCTACTTTAAAGAATACATTTCACTTTATATGTTTTCATTATTAAAAGATCTGGGTCTTTTTTCACAAAATAATTTCAAGCATGAAGATTCAAAACTGCAAAGTGTTCTGAAGAATTAGGGTAAAAAAAAACATTACAGAGCTCAAAGTATCAAAAAGCTTACCCATCATGTGTGGTGTCATTTGCTTGTAATCCCAGCACTCAGGAGGGAAGATGAAAAAGGTGGATGATGGGTACAAGGCCAGCGTGGGATGCATGGAAAGTTCAAGACTAGTCTGGACTAGATAGTGTGATTCTATCTCAAAAAAAGAGAGCATACTTATTATTCTTATTTTAAAAATTTTATTTATACATGATTAGTAATAAATAAAAACTGAAAAATCTGATTTTCTTTTTTTTCCAAATGGCTTACTTTTCACTCATGTCTGCCATTTGTGATAGCATGTTTACCTTTGTTTTTAAATTTTTTATTAGTACATGTTTACAATACATAATGAACACATATATCATGGGGGATTTGTATATGTATATACCATATCTATTTTTTTATCTCTTTCCCCTCCTCTCTCCCCAAATCCTTCCCCCAATTTACAAAAGCTCTATTTCCATTTTTTCTTCAGTTCTCTTTTCTCTTTTAAATATCTTTTCCCTTTCTTCCCTCCCCCCTCCTCCCGTATCTTATTCCCATTTGAATAAGTTCTTCCTCCTTCCCAGTATCTATCCTCTATTTTGCTCCTTATTTATACTTTGAGTTTGTCACTCAAGAAAACAATGCAATATTTAAACTTCTGTGTTTGGTTTATTTCACTTAGGATTATGCATCCATTTACCTAAAAATGTTTCAAATTTATCTTTCTTTATGCAGAGTAGAATTTCATTGTATATAAAAACTACATTTTCTTTATAAATTCATCTGTTGTTGGGCCTATGGGTTGCTTCCAAGATTTAGCTATGATAAATTGCACTGCTATAAACATGGGTATGCATGTATCCCTGTGGATTGATAACTTTAACACTTTAGCAAAGATACCTAAACGGGGAATATCTGGATCAAATGGAACCTCTAGTTTTAATTTTCTGAGGAATCTCTGTACTGTTTTTCCATTGTAATTGTATTAATTTACACTCTTACTAACAATGCAGAAGGGTTCCCTTTTTCCTGCAGCTTTGCCAGCATTTGTTATTGGTTGATTTCTTGGTGATTGCCATTCTTTCTGGAATGAGATGGGATCTCAGTGTTCTTTTAATTTGCATTTTTAGTATGTCCAACAATGTTGAGCTTTTTTTCCCCCTATTTATTTATTTATTTATTTATTTTTGCTTAAGTTCTTTTATTGGTACATTTTAGGTATACAATACGTTTACATTTATCATTGGGTGCTTGTAACTGTACATGATGTATCTTGGTTCTTATTTTTTCCCCATTACCTGTGCACCCTTCACCCCTAAACCCTTCCCTATTTACATAGACTTCATTTCCATTTTTTTTTTCTTTTCTCATAATTTTTCCTTTCCCATCTTTCCTTTCCCCATCTCCTCCCATCACCCCTACCCCTTTGGACCTTTTCCTATTTCAAAGTAATCAATTATTAGTTATTAATCCTTTTAATCCTTATTTACACTTTCAGTTTCTCACACTAGAGAAACTATTCGGTATTAACACATGTGTGTCCTATTTATTTCATTTAATTTTTCCCCATTTTTTGATTGGCTATTTGTAATTCTTCATCTGAGAAGTGTCTATTCATTTCAGATGCCCATTTTTATTGGGTCTTTATATTTGGGGGCTCTAATTCTTTTGAGACTTTTATTGTAGATATTAGTCCACTGTCTGAGGAGCTGACAAAAAAATTTTTTTCCCGTTCTATAAATTGTCTCTTTACTCTGTTGATGGTTTTCATTGCTGTGTAGCAGCATTTTAATTGGATGTGATCCCAATTGTTGATTCTTTGTAATAATTCTTGTGGAGTTGGTGTTTATTCATAAAGTCTTTGCCTACACCTATGTCTTCAAGAGTTTTACCTATTCTGTCTTTCAGCATATTAAAGTGTTTCTGTTTTAATATTTAGATCTTTTATCCATTTCAATTTTAGTTTAGTGCATGGGGAGAGATATGGGTTCTAGGTTGAATGTTTGGCACATGGAAAGCCAATTTTCCCAGCACCATTTGTTAAAGAGTCTTTCTTCCAGTGAAGGTGTTTGGTCCCCTTGTCAAAGATAAGGCAGCTGCATGTGCTTTGAGTTGTTTCTGCATCTTCTATTCTGTTCCATTGATCCTTGAGTCTGTTTTTTAATTTTGTTTTTGTTTTTGCCAATACCGTGCTGTTTTTACCATTGTAGCTTTGTAGTATAACTTGAAGCCTGGGATTGTGATATTCCCTGCCTTGCCCTTATTGCCCAGAATTGCTTGCCCTATTCTAGCTCTCTTCTTGTCTCATATGAATGTTGGGATTGTTTTCTCTAATTCTGTGAGGAATACTATTGATATTTTGATTGTGTAACAGTTTGGGGAGTATGGCCATTTTTACTATATTGGCTCTGCCTATCCAGTAACAGGCTATATCTTTCCATTTTCTGATATCCTCTTTGATTGCCTTTTTTTTGGAGTACTATAGTTTTCAATATAGAGGTCTTTCACCTCCTTCATTAAGTTAATTACCAAGTATTTCATTTTTCTTGATTCTACTATAAAAGGTGTTTTTCCTCTAATTACTCTCTCAGTGAGTTTTTTATCAGTGTATAGGAATGCTAGTAAATAAACTATGAATTACACACAGACCTATGGTGTAAATCTTAGGAAATAACAGTGTGCCATTTTCTGGGCACAATCTGTAATAGCAGCTTACTTGTGATGGGGTATAGGAATTAGAAATAAATGGAGTCCTAATAGTATAAAGTAACCAGTTTAAAAATAGTCATTTTGGGTCATACTACATAGATATTAATTTTCAAAAGACTGTTATGTGTCCTTATATGTAAACATATAAGGACATACATATAATTTTAAAATATCTTTAGGGAATCATACTTCTTACATTGTTTAATCCATCTCTAATTCATCAACTTTCTTATTCCACAGCTGGTTCTGCATTTCTAACAATATCAATAAAGCTACCATCCCTAAAAGAATGATAACATATAAAGAAAACTTGTTGAAATTGTTTTGTAAGCAGTTTTCTCAAGGACTTTCTGCTGCCTGAAATAAATAACTTTCAAATGCTCCAGATGGGGAGCAAGAAGTGTTTTTAAAATCTCTAAAAAACATATAAAATTTAATGGCAATTTTTCCCTTTTTGAAATTTTATATCTCTCCCCTATACATTAGCATCATCTCCCTACAGTCAATATTTATCTGAGCAACTATTTCAACTTCGTGATTAGAATTATTACCTTTGAGAATGGCTGCCATATTCTTGTCACCAATACATGGAAGGGAGTATTTCTCCAGATGCAGTTATCTATTGTGCTTAATGATATCATTATCAAGATCAAGAACTGAAAATAATGTTTCCACTAAAGATCAGAGCTGTGTCATATGTAAGACAATATGAGCATACTTAAATGTTACTCATGATCAGTACTGTTTCTTTAGTCCCTCGTCTGCCTATATAATTGCAACACAATAATAATAGTAATTGTTGCATGTCTACTAAGTAGTTAAAATATATAAAAGTACTTAATTTGATTTTTACAATACAAAGTTGATTATCATTGTCTCCAATTTACTTAAATGCACATATACACATGTTTACAAAATCATAGTGAAGAATAAAGTAAGTTAACAGACTTGGCTGTGCTTACTGGGTAGATTGCCCATTTAAGAAAGATGCTTCATTACCTGCCTTATCTCCTTCTGATCCCATCCTAACCAAGAAACCCCTGTTCACATCCCTACTTCAACCAGGTGTCTTGTGAACCTCAGATTCAGGCAATTCTTCACTGTGCTAGTTTATTGAATGTGGTGGACTTGCCCATATATATTGATACTATCAGCCTTGAAAAAATTACTAAACATGCCTTTTTCTTTAGAGAATTATACCCAATATTAGGGTTTGGCAGCTGAAAGCAAATTAGTATTCTATTTGGCAGAATAAATGAAGGAATGCTATACGCAGGAAGAGATAATTTCTATAGAAATTTCTGTCATCATCTCAAGTAGGATTCTGGTCAAGACCTTTTGCAGATAGATACATAGACAGGTAGGTAGATAGATAGACAGATAGATAGATAGATAGATAGATAGATAGATAGATAGATAGATAGACAGACAGACCAAGAGAGATAGATAGTTTGGGATCGAGCCCAGTGCTTTGCACATGCTGACCATGTACTCTAACACTGAGCTATACTCCCAAAGCATACAGTGGTCATTTTTCAACAGTGCTTCATTATCGCCAACCTCAACTATCTTCCCTACCATCCTCCCCACACAAAGTCTTACTACTGAAACAATGAAGCTTGATTTTCATCTTGTTTTTTCACTTGTGTTTCTCTTGCATAAAGGAATGCAGAGATACAAATAAGTGTATAATACAAAAATCTTTTAAACCATGAGTTGAAAAAATGACCTCCTGTGCCACTTTTAAGTGAGATTTTAGAGCTATGGAGCAATAATCTTTAATCTTTATAATTTTAAAAGTTTGAAATTGTCACATACTTAAGGCAATGCCAAGAAAAGAACAAAAAATGAGCTTTGAAACTAAATTCAGTAGTTCTTAACTGGGGACAATAACATACCCTCAGGTGGTATTTTCAAATGCGTAGAAGACTGTTTGTTGAGTGCTGGAGACATTTAAAGTCATAGAAAAAGGATTCTAAAGCCCCTGCCATCCTGAAGACTTTGCAGACCACTAGACCATTATCTATTGTCCAGGCACCTCCTCCCAGTACTACACTGTGTCATTCATTTTCCTCCTCCCATAAATACTTGCACTGGAGATCATGCCCTCAGAATGTTCCGCACTTACTCTTTTTGACACAATCACTAAATATACTGTAGCAACAATTCATCAGCACCTAGTCTAATGTCACTCTATCTTGTACCACTCTTTGCATTTTTCTTGATGATTTCAGTATCCACTCAGATGAAGCATCCAGTACCATCACCACTGGGTTATTGAACTTCCTCCACATATTTCTAAATCCAAAAATGATTTTTTCCTTCTTATCTCACTTGACCTGTGTCCATCTTGAATTACTGTCCTTACATTACCCTGACAGCACCAGTCATTCTTAGAGTCACTCCTCTGTCACTAGCCATTCTTTCTCACATTCCCCCTCAAAGCCTCATGTGTCATATATGGGAGTTTTTGGAGGTGGCTGGATCTATGATGTGTGAATATGGATTAAGGGTGTATGATAACTAAATTAGTCCACTAACTTATTTAGCATAGTTCTTGGTGTGGATAATGGGAAGGCCCAACCTGGGTATGGGTGGCACCAACCAATGGGCTTGTAGACTGAATAGAATAAAAGGGAAAAGGAGGCTCACTCCTTCCTGCCTACCGCCTACTCTGTCATGGACTGTTTTGTCTCTGCCATGCCTCTCTGCCATGCCACCCCTGTCTTGGAACCATCCTACTATGGACTGAAACCTATAAAACTGTGAGCTAAAATAAGCCTTTCCTCCTTTAACTTGTGGATATTGGGTATTTTGTCCCAGCAATGAGGAAGTAACTAAGACAGTAGTTCTATTCTTGCAATTACTCAGTCATAGGATCTTAAAACAAACTTTGATTCCTGTTTCTGTTGCACGTTCTATCTGATCCTTAGCAAAGCTGTCAATATAATCTACAACATATGAGCAAACTCTAGTTACTTGTTACCATTACTAATGCTGATCTCTTGCTCTAAACCACTGGTATTTTTAACCTGGATTATTGTAAAGATTTGCTAATCCCCTTCTCCTGACTTTTCTTTGTGCAGTCTGTTCCCAGCCCAGGCAGGACAATCATTTAAAATATGTTTCACCATTTCCTTGGCCAATCCATTAAACAGATTCCATTATTTTGTGAATTCCCCCTACCCTTATTTTCCATAGCACTCAGTCAGTGGTCCATATGTGTTTGCTGTATTTTAAATTTTTAATCAGTTTTGTTTTCAGTTGTCTAATGTGGCTTATTTTTTTGAACAGAGGAACCATTTATTATATTTCCTGTGGTACCTATGGCATCTAGGAATATATAACAAATAATGAATCAGAAAAAAATGCTGAAGACAGAATATGGCCTTGATGTTCAAATGATAACATGTTAAATTGTAGAATTCCTAAGTTCGCGAACACAATATTAGCATATCACCTCCACTGTAAAGATACTAACATGCCAGAAAAATTAAAATGAATTTCTTCAACCTCCATTGAGTCAAAAAATATAGGATATCTTTTATGAAGCTAGTAAATATATTTTTAATCTACTATATCCAACCTTAAAATCTTTTGTAACTAGTATAGTTAAACATGAACATTTATTCTCATAAAATAGAAATGATGATAATAATCAAATACCTGGTATCTCTTTAATTGTATTCCTCTTGAAATCTTTTTTTTCTGAGCTACAAGTAAAATGAACCTTCATTTTTAATTAATAACTTTTTTTCTCCAATGAATGAATGTATTTTACATAGATCAGAGCACCTGTAAACAGAAAGTTGAGGTCACCCTGAGCTATGTGCTGCTTTGTATTATGTAGTGGACTTGGCTCTTGGATGATCCCCAAGAAGATTTGGAGGAGTTCCCACAGACAGGACTCAGAGGCAAAAAATAAAAAGTTTTAAAGCATTTTACCGAGCAACAAGCAATGTAGTCTTTTGAGAAGAGAGTACACTGGAAGCGTTCCAAGACGAGAGGGCCTAGAAGCATGTGCCTTGAGGTCAAGGTTAGGTTTTTGTTGAGGGCCTAGAATTTGAGGAGGAGTTAGGAGTCTATGACTGACAGGACTCTTTCCAATCAATGGAGAGTCTCCACCCTCACATCTGGAGGGAGAGTTTTTGAACTTACATGGGCCTAACTGGAACCAGCATGGCAACCAAAGCCTATGGGGAGGGAGGCATCAAAACACAACACAAATGTATGTAATTGAGGCCTCATTGGGTTGAAAAGATCATTGCAGTTTAACCTGGGACTTTGTGTCCCAAGATGTAACTCTGTGGGACCGAAAGGGGCAAGACTGCATGAGGTGGGTGGTAATGGAGCAGGGAGTGCTCTTCTCAGGAAGTGTAGGGACTCCAAACTCAGTAAATGTAGAACTGGCCTTAGAATCTTCTCTTAGGGGCTTGCTGCCAGTTTCCCAGCTCCAGCTCATTTCTAGCTAACTACCTACTCTACAAGTCTCACATGAAGTAATTTCAGCACACCTTTTGTCTTATTTCATCATATAACCTACAAGAGGGCCATTTACAACATAAACAAGTTGAAGCTATAACTTCAACAATGTATTCTCTAATATGACTGATATTTTTTCTTCTGAATATCATTTTTACAAATTGCTTCAATTTTTAACCTGTCACTTTCTCAGCAAAAGCAGATATCTTTAATTTTTATCTTCTCTTGAGAATGAAAATATTGTGTTTGTCATTGTGTATAGGATGACTAAGACAAAAAACTTCATGAGGAAGATCAATAGTGGGCAAGGTGCAGTGACTTGTAACTGCACCTTCAGTTTGTGTAATTTCATTGGTTACGTCTGTGAAATTACAATCACTCTAGCAATGCAGTGTCAGGGATTCTCATGAATACTTGAGACTATGCAAGTCCCATGTGTTGATAACAGGGCTCAAAGCTGTGCAATTTAAAAGTCAGCCTATAAGCTAGCATTTAAAATGATTTATATAACAAAAGAAACCTAGCTCATCATATTATTAGGCAATCAGGTCTGAATATCACAATGGCAAAACTGAAATACAGTTATACACGGGTGGTCATCTGTGTGACAAGCATTTGACCAGAGCCTACTAGAGATTATAGCCCCAATATACATTTATGACACATATTTTTCTCTGCTATGGGCACATCACATTTCCCTACACTGCTTCTATTAGGAAGGGTATTTCTGAGGCGTGACACATTTGCCATTCTTCTCCCCTTCTCAAGTTGCCTTCCCTGACCCACAGGGCTCCACCGCAGGTCTCATGGCCTCCTGAAGAAGTCCTTGGGCTACTCATGTTTCCAACTTCTTCAAGGCCAGTGCCATCTCTTCTCAGCTTTCCTCTTGATTGGACAGGGACCCAGACTTCCAACACAGCTTGGAGCAGCTAGCACACATGTATCACCTTCACAGAGGACATAAGAGTGAAACACTGTGTTGCTTCAGGTACTTAGTGACTTCCCCATAAGTATTGATGACTACATTCATAAACCAGCAGGTGCTGCTGTATGTCAAGGGCAGACAACCATCAGGTCAGGTTTGTTACTAAATCTCCAAGTCCATCAGTCCATCTCTTCCACATGAAGAAAGTAGGCCTTGCGGCTTCTCCCAGAAAGGATCTCTCTTCCTCACTCCCTTATTGGATGCAGGTTTAAATCCCAAGATGCTATCTACCCTGTATTCTCTGGGATCCTGTCTAAATCTTTTCATTTTGATTAAAATCTCTTCTTGAGTTTATTTAAGACATTTGATTGAAATTTTATATGACAAGTTTAATTAATGATAGGTATTATCATTATCCATGCATAGAGCAATGCAGCCATATTTTTCTCATTTCAAAGACAAGCTTTATGGTTTCATTTAAATTTTGTCTTAGAAAATATAGCAGAACATATCAAAGCAGGATAAATTGCATAGCTCACCTCTAGCCACAGACATTTCTTCCAAAGATCCCAGACTTCATTTCTGTGCATAAACTTTAGAAGTACAGAAGAGTGGGTCATTGTTTTCTACAAGCAGTTGCTCTTTAGAATTATGCTACATTCAAAACTTCTGCTATAAATAAACAATGTATTTACCAACAAGTTAATTTTTAAAACTTTTCATAAAAGAGCTATATTACTTCATGAACAGATTATGGATTAGTACTACACTAATCACCAACTGTCAACCTTATGAGTACTGCAATAAAGTTCCAAAAGCTGTAATTATTATGTCACTAATAATTATGCTGTAGACATATAGGATTTCACAACTCCTAAATCTTTTAGTTATGGTTTAATTTTTTGTTTAGGCTTTTGGATAGTTTGCATACATTTTTAGTTGTGTGAAAGAGGTTGGAACATAAATATAATGAACACAGTTCAGACTCGCAGAACTCCCTACACTGTGATTTATAAAAACATTCTAGCAAAATTCTTGGAAGCACTGAGTTGCCTAAGACCACAAGCTCAATGCTTTTGTTTTTGTTTTTTTGGTGCCGGCAATCGAACTTGGGACTTTGCGCTTGTGAGGCAGGCGTCAGAACCACTGAGCTAAATCCCCAGCCCTCAAGCTCAATGCTTAATGACCAAATAATTTAGAAATTAGAGAATAAATATTAGACAGCACAATATATCCTGGTTGGTTCTTCATTCCAAGTTCAATCACAGCAATTCATTTATATTTTATGTATCTTATATTTATATTTTAAATTTTGAAATATATGTAAGAAATTTTTTTAATTTTTAGTGATTTATTTCAATAGAAATATTTCAGAAAGCTTAAATTCATTTTAAATTAGCTTATGCAAACACACTGAAGACCACACACTCACATTTGCATATTAAAAAGAAACAAAAAGTGAGAGAGGAACCAAGCTGCACATCACTTAAGAAGGTCATAGTGCAATTGAATGCTTCATCATTAGACTATCTCAAGTTGATTGGGATAAAGAAGAATAAAAATGGCTTGTGTTTTCCTGTGTATTATTGTCATTGGGTAGCTATCCCTACAGATGTCTGATTTCCTTTAGATTGTGTTGTGAACCAGATCACCAGCCTCTCCACACACATATATTTCAGTAGTTTGTCAAACAATGTCAATAAGGTACAGAAACACTTGAGAATTTGGTGATTTATCAGCTATTTTACAGTCACATGTAAAAATAATTATTGGACTATATTTGTTAGTAGTTCTAGTTGGTATATTCAGGGAAAACAGTATTTGTCACCTGGTTCTAAAGCACAGCTAGTATTTACAGTTTTTTTAAGGAAAGAAGTTCCACCCTAAAACACTCTAATTACATTTTTAAAAATCCCACCACTGCTTTGCGGTCCAAATGACTAGAATAAAAATTTAAATTCTGCTAATAACCCTCAAGGACCAGTTAACCCTTTCATTTGGGTTTAAAGATTATAGATCTACTGGCCTACTCTGGAACATAGTAGCCCTTTTAAAAATGTGAAAACAGCATCTTGACACAGATAAAAAACAGCAGCACTAGGCCTTCTAATATCTCAGAAAAGCAAATTATTTCTAAGCTTTTCTTTCACTGAGAAATTGAGTCTAGTGTCTTAAATTCCCTTTAATTTGTGTACTGGAGTTGAATTACTTTCTTGTATACTATTTTCAGGCAAATAATAACTGGTAGGCTTGTTCAATCTGGGTCTTCTTTAAGTATAAGACTGAACAGAAATACATCTCATTTCTGCCCAAAGGGACTGTCATTACAAGATTTCAATACTTTAATGAAACCCAAACAAATATTTCTGGATGCACCTTATTTTTTAGGGGTTTTCCAAAAAGCCCTTATCATTAAACCTATGCTCAAGACAGTAAAATAAAGAATGAACTCAGCTGAATGGATGTTCTTCCAAGTTGTTTTTTGGTTTTTTTTTTTTTTTGTACCAGGGATCGAACTCCGGTCCTTGCGCTTGCGAGGCAGGCAGTGGAACTACTGAACTAAATCCCTGGCCCTCTTCCAAGTTGTTTTTAAGGGTTTCAGTGGATTTATTTTTAATCTCCTATCTGGAAAGAGAAGCAGGGACAAAACTTGTGTAAAAAAGACCCAAAAACCAAGGAGGACTGCAACAAGTATCTGGCAGTATCTGTACAGACTTCCTTAGTCCTGCTGTAAGATTAAGCTGGTGGAGAGAGGGATAGCACACTCCTGAAGTAAGAGGGCAAATGATTATTGTCATACTCAATGCCCTAAAATTGGTCTTCATTGGTAAGGAGCTGACCAAACTTTCCCCTCATTACAACTTGAGATATAGATGTAATGAAATTCCTTTCAAAACATTTAATACAAGTTTGTATGCATAACTCTCTTTCATTAGGACCCTTTAAAGAGAAAAGAGTCATTTTAGACACAAGCCATTTTTAGGGAGCAAACCCAAAAGGTATTTAAATCATTTTGAAAAGGTTCACATGGAAAGTAATTTATCATCAGTATGATTTAATAGCAATTTTTGTCTATTAAAGGCTTAGAGAAAACAATACCACTCTGGCTGGAAAAGAATGAATTTACTAAGTTTGAAAGAATAGAAAACAAGAGGGGGAAAAAAAGCAAACCCTAAAATGTCACTAAAAGAAGTCAGACAAACCTCATCACCTGCTTTGTATGATTGATTCATGCAACAGTAGCATTATTGCTCCACTGTGACACAGTTGAATTGGATTTATCTCCATTTTCAAAAAGGGATCCAATTATGTCAAAAGCCTTTGAAGCAGAGGATTTCTTTAGATTATCTTCTATTAAGCAACCCTGGCACCCATTGTTTACAGAGGATAATATGGTGGCTTAAAAACTGGTTGTAAAGAAATGTGGCTCAAAAAAAAAAAAAAGATGAATAAATTCTTTTAAAAAGCCAATGGACTAAATCTTTCAGTATTGATATCTAGTTAACGATGCTCTATAGTTTTGTTTTCAGTAATAAAATGTGTAGACTTTACAGATTTAACCTTAGAAAAAAAGAATTATGCTAAAGGCATTTAGCCAGGTAAATTCTAATAATCCAGAAAGAGAGGCTACTCTTTGAGGGCCCTATTTCAACTAACAGATATCCTAGAGACTGTAAACATTTTTCCATTTTTTTCTTCTATGATGATAATGCTTCTTGGGCTCCTTTATAAATCTTCCTCAAGAGGAAAAGAACCATTTATAAAAGCTTTGTAACAATAAATACCCTGACTCTTGACATACAGAAAGACCCAATACCAATGTAGTCCATAGAGACAGTAGTGCAATAGTTATATGGCATATTCCACACAGGAAAAATATTTACCATTGGAGCACATGTCTGGGAAAGAGAAAAAACAACAACAACAACAACAACAACAAAACCACATTCAAACTCATTGTTTGAATCCCTTTTTGTAGTATTTACACAGTGAAGACAACAAAATGGGAAGGTGAGTTTGATCAGTTCTATTTCAATTTTTACAGTTTAGAGGTTACAGTAAAAATAATACTCCGAACCAAGGGGAAAGATTTGTAACCAAATCAGTGCTCAAGAAGGTCATTATGTAGTTAATTTTACAGTTTTAAATAAATTGTTAAATAGGATTGCCTCAAATTGTATTTGGGCTAGTATATATACTACTATAGCAGGCATAAAAGATGCCAATCATTGTGGTTATAAACCAGCTTAATTTAATATTTAAATGAATTTCTAATGAGTTTTTGACTAGGGTAGAAACAAATGAGCTTAACATTGATGGAAATTTTTAGCTTTTGACAATTGAGGGTAATAAACTATCTAAATATTTAATATAGTTTGCTGACATATTTTGCTTGAATTATAATATTTTCTGAATTATAGGTTAAAACTCACCTATATTGATTCAAAATTTGCTTCAAAAGAGAAAATAATCCTAAAAATCAGAGTCTGATCTTTTGAATGGATCAAGGGAGATAGAAAAATAATAATGATTTCTACTGCACTGTGGGGTTGATCTTCCATCAGTTGAAGACACTATGCCTATTCTATCTGTGAACTGTTAATTCAGTTTGAATACTATGCTTACTCTATACAAGCACTCGTTGTTTAGAGCTGAAAATATCAAACATACCTTCCATCTTAGCTCTGTCTCTCTTTGGCAAAACCATGATGTCAGCCTCTGACTTCCAGTTGCATATTTCCACAGGTATGGTTAACCTAAAACATATCTACTTTAGCTTATTTATGACAAACAAAATAATAATAAAATTCACAGGGTTCTTACTCACAATTTCTTTTAAAAAAGCAATACACTTAAAAGTTATTTCTAAAGAGAAATAAAGTAAGGAAATTTTAAAAATGCAAAACAAAAGTAAAATGTGCAAGATCTCTATAGTAATACTGCTGGCTATGCAGACGATGTCTTTCTATGTACCCAACATGGGTTAAGCTTAGATCGTTAACTGAAAAAAATCATTCAGCACAGGCAATATTTTGCCCTCTTCAGCCTGTCACCAAAACCCAGAAACAACGTATTTCTATCATATGACAAATGTATTTGAACTCTTAATATCTTCCTAAACAAAAAAACAAAATTTATAAACACTCAGAAAAAGCTCTTGCTTTCCTTTTGATAAATTTTTAGCCAATTATTATACATGTAGTATTTTCTTTAAGTGGACTTGAGGGCAAAATATGATACACCATACATTTCTCTAAGACTATGTATGTGAGAAATTTTATGTGAGGCCCAAAATAATAGAGGTCTATAAGCAGGCATCAATCAAGAAACACTTCTCTCCTTAGGTCACTACTAAAATTTGTGCCTCACAAGGATATAATATTCAATGTGGAATCTTTTTTCAAATGCTATTTTTTTGTTATAAAATCTAAGGTACCTCACCCCTTTTTATTAATTTTAAATTTAACATTTATTTTAGAAATTGAATGCATTATTGCATAGAAGAATTCTGTCAAAACTGCTTAGTCAACTACTGCCAAAATATGGTTTCATGTAAGGGAACTATTAGTAGGTTTTCAGAAAAAATGTTTTGGTAAGCTCATGGTGAGTCATGTAAGGAGGAAACGTTTGATACTTAAAACTTCCAGAACCTCCAACTTTCACCTTTATCCCTCTTAAAATTATTGTCTTATGATAAAACATAAACAAGCAATCTTTTAAACAAATACAATCTTGAATCTCATATTAAACAAAAACAAGTGAATAATTGTAACAATGACAACAAAAACACTGGCCTTATGCACATTAAACATTGTAAAACAAAATACCCTGGCAAAATATCAGTTTTATCACCCTCACTGATAAAAACCATCTGTGACTGGGAGAAGGAATATAATTCAATCAACTCAGGGAAAAGGCTAGTTATTGTAAAATCTTCTCAGGAAAGTTTAGCTTGGGATTGCAGTTCTCTATTAGGCAGATCTGTGGTCCAACAAAAAATTCATGTAAAGCTAAGCTTTAACCCCAGTTAGAAACAACCATGTTTTCTGGAGCCTACTTTAAGAAACTGCCTGGCATATGAACACTTAGCTTTTGTGCCTCCTGCAGGAAATAATGTTTCCCACACTGCACTAAATTCAAAAGTTTAAAAAGATGTCCCCTTATCCAAAAGAAAACAAACACCTCCCATCCAAAACAAACCCCTACAACTTACATAATTAACATTTCTAATTCCTACATTCTTGCTGTTAGAAAACAAGTGAGAACGAACTACTGGAGGGAGAACAAACCTGGGCGGGGCCTGCTGGTATAATCTCTAAGTATCTGTTCACTGCAGTTCAAAGCCAGATCCTGATGTAATCCATAAGAAATGTTTTTCCTTTTTTAAACTGTATCTAAAAAAGATAATTCCCCCTCTGAAATTAGTACAAAGATAAAAGAAATGCAAATTAGCTACGATCTATTTCAAGCACAGCACCGCCAGAAGATTCACACACACTATTTGGTGTTTCATGTTGGTTTTCCTTTCATTCTTTTAAGGCAGTGGTTTCCACAGGTCAGTTCAGAGATAAGAAGCATGGTTCATGGCAGTTTATTTTGTAACTCCAATTTGTTCTCTGGGAATATCTCACTTCATTCCCTGAAATTAGTGCTTTTTGGTTCAGAACTCCAAGGCTGAGATGGTGCCTCGGGCTCTTCCTGGCACAGATGGCCTCTGCAGCTGGCACTCTTTCTGCAGGTCCCACTCTCACTCAGGAGCAGGGTTCACCCCGTCTTCCCCAGGTTTCTACTCAAAAGTCATCAAGTTTGTAGGAACCTGTTGTTCGTTGCTTTGGCAGGCAGCACTCAAATGCTTAAACCACAGCATTGCATTCATCCTACTGCCAGCTTGAAACTTGTATGAATTTTCCTTTTCAGAATCGGTCAGCAGGAAGAGGTCTGCATGTTCTGGATCATCAGCCATCATCACCATCCATCCTACTACTGACACATTCTTATTTGATGTCAATTTGAAATGTTTGCATTCTGTAGCCTTCAGAGACTTGGCAGCATAGTAAAAAAGTTGTGTTCCACACAAGGCTGCCCAATATTTTGTCCAAGATGCCACTGTTGGCTTTTTACCTTCTTTTAACAAAGTTTTCCTCCTGAGAACACCTTGAATAGTAACTGCTCCTGGATACAAATGTACTGCCAAATCTTCTGACTCTGCAGAACTGCTGGCCTTCATGTGGCTTCGACAGCCATTTCGTCCCACTCTTGTCACCGGGCCGAGAGAATGGTATAATCTGTTCCTTTCAAAAGCAGGCCGTGAGGTTTCCTCACTTAGTTCAGAACCATCACTGCTACCAATTGATATTCCACTAGAAAGAGTGGAACTTTCAGCTTGGCCTTGAGATGGTGCATGAGGCTCCATGACGCTATCATCTAACAGATGTCTTGGCCCTGCATTTGGGAACATTGCACTCTTAAACTCTGCTGTGTTCATTTTATGAATGAAATTATAACCCAAGCTGTGACACTTTCTGTGTCCATGTGGAATCAGGTTCCCAGGGGACGGAGGTGTCTGTGGCAGCAAGGCTCCTTCAGCTGCTATACTTTTTCTTCCACTTGGTGGTAATGCGCCTACTTCAGGACCTACTAAGTCTTCCCTGGAAGCAACAGACCGTGGTGTGCTTGTCCCTGGTTCTATCTTTAACGACAGCTTGTAATTATCATCTTCCACAAATTTTTGTAGTTCTTCTATATACTGAACAGAGTTCAGATACTTTTGGACATGAGGCAACATGGGAATATCATATTCACAGGACTGCTGTAAATCAGAAATTATCTGTAGGATGTTATTCATTAAATTTGTTCTTTGCTCATTTTCTAGAATGCTGCCAGTTGATGGATATGCTGAATCAATGTATGTTAAATCTGACAAATAGATACCTAAATAGGGAATGCAAGATGTCATCTTTAAGCTACTTATATAGTCTCTGAGTCTTTTGTAGTTATCTTCTTTACTCATTACATACTGTAATTTTTCAAAGGTAGTTTTGTCTTTTTGACTTAATAACGCCCATGTTTTAGTTAACCTGAAAATTGGGGCACTCTGTAAGCCAGATACCACTGCCATAAGTCCATGAAGATTATTCAGCTCATACAGTTTCTTAGCAGTTTTAATATAATGGCTCAGAACTTCTGCTCTAATTTTTAATGTTTGAGCATGAAGAATCTCTCTAACAACCCAAAAGCTCACATGATTAAATCTTCTTGTGAAGGCAACTGCATTTGGTGCAGAACTATATTTTTCTTTTTTACTCCATCCACAACTTGAGAGCTCATCTGGTTGAATAGCTTTAAATACTGGGATGTCCAATAGTGTCATCTGACCCGCATATTCTTCTGGTGTAACCTTAAGAACATCAAATAGCACCGCATCAAAGCTTTTCTTCAGTTCAGAACCTTTGTCACTTAATGCTTCAGAGCTGCTACTTTTCTCAGAAGCGGTAGCTGGAATATTAACATTGCTTGCTTGTCCGTTCTTTAAGTCCATGCTTCCCTCATCAGTCCCTGACCCTATGTCAGCAGCAACAGAGGACTGATTACTTCATGTCCAGGGCCACAGATACATTATTTCTGGCAGCCGGTGCGGTCGCCTCGGAGGATGGAAGGGGGACGCCGGCCTCCTGCTCCGCCGCTGCCGCAGCCGCCAGGGGTAGCACAAGCCCGCCCGAGCCTCCGGCGTCTCTCATTCAGCGCCCGCCGCCGGCGCTTGGGGGAGGGGAGTGTGCGAGATCCACCCCGTCCGCGCCTGGGGTGGAAGGGGAGTGCGGACCTGGCGGGGGCGCTGTAAGAAATTTTTATCAGTTCTCTTTAAATCAATAAGTTAAAAACACTACCTTGGATTTATTTTCTTGAGAATGGGGACATACTGTCTCATTTTTTTTCTATTGGGGCAAGAAACATAGAGCAGGAGATCTATTCTTTCAACAAATATTTAAGGATAGAGTATAGTACTAAATATAAGTACAACATTGTACAGCAAATCTCTTAGAAATTTTCATCTTGCATGATTAAAATGTCATACCCATTGAATTGTAGTTTCTTGTTTTAATTTGCACCTTGGCAAACACCATTCTTTTCTGTTTTATGACTTACTCTTTCATAAACCTCATATATATCATAGTTTTCAATGACCAAGTTTTTCATCGGCTGGGTTAAATTTATTTAAAAGTATTTTACTATTTTAATGCTAATATAAATGGATTTTTTCTCACTTTTGTTTTCAATTTGTCCATTGTGTAGAGAAGTGCAGCTGATTTTTATTAGATGTATTTAACTGATCCATAAAACATAAAAATTGTACATATTTATGGGATATCATGTGATGTTTTGATACACCTATGAGTATGCACCGTGTAATGTTTAAATCAAGTTAAACACATGTATTATCTCAAACATTTGTCATTTCTTTATGGTAGAAACATTCAAAATCCTTTTGCAACTGAATTTTGTGTCTTGATTTTGTATTCTGAAACTTCACTGAATTTATGACATAACAATTTTTGTGTAGACTCACAGGATTTCTGTATATAAGATTACATTATCTGTAACCAGGAAAAAGTTTTATTTATTACTTTATTACTTGAAGGCCTTATATTTATTTGTTTCTTGCCTATTTGCTGTGGCTAATACTTCTTGTAAAATGTTGACTAGAAATAACAAGACTGGGCATCCTTGTCTTGTTTCTGATCTTTGTAGAAAAACTTTCAGTTTTTCACTATTGAGTATTATACCTGTGGGCTTTCCATACATGAGCTGAGTTATGAGATAATTTCCTTACATTCCTAGTTTGTTGAATGTTATACTCATAAAAAGATTTTGCATTCGTCCAGTGAATTTTTCTGTATCTGTTTTGATGAGCATTCAATTTTCTACTTCATTCTGTTAACGTGGTTTATCATATTGATTGATTTTCACATATTAAACAATTACGGCCTCTCAGAGACAATACTTTTGCATCACAATTTATGCTTTTGAATTCATTTTGTTATTTTTTTGTTGAATATTTTTATCTATGTTCATTAGGAATATTAACTTGTAGTTTTATTCTCTTGTAGTGTCATTGCTTTTGCTATCAGGCCTCATAAAATGAATTTGCAAGTGTTGACTTCTCCACACTTTTTGGAAGAGTTTGAGAATGATCAATGTTAGAGAATGGTAGAATTTGTTGGTGAAGTCATTTGGCCCTGCACTTTTCTTTCATGGGAGTTCTACTGATTTAATCTCCTTACTAGCTATAGATCTGGTCACATTTATCTTTTTTTATGAGTTAGTCTTTGTAATTTATATCTTTCTAAGTGTTCATTCCTCCTAGGTTATCCCTTAGCTTTGGCTTATAATTGTTCATAGTGTCTCTTATAACCATTTTTACTTCTGTAACATCAGTTATAAAGTATCTTTCATTCCCATTTTATTTATCTGAGCATTTTTCTTTTGAAGTTAGTCCAACTAGAGCTTTATTAACTTTTCTGTTGTTTTCAATAACACAACTCATACTTTCATTGATTTTTATCTACTGTATTTATATTCTCTTATTTTATTTATTATGGCTCTAATTTCTATCTTCTTCCTTCTGCTAAACATCAGTTTCATTTGCTCCTCTTCAGGTTTGTCTAGGTTTAATGTTAAGTAGTTTTATTTTTTAAAAGAATTTAATAGCTATTGATATTAATTCCCCTTTGAATGCTTTGTAGAATTCATCTGTGAAGCCATCTGGTGCTGGAATTTTCTTTGTTGGAAAATTTCTAATTACTACTACAGTCTTTTTTAGTGACCTCTATAGCCAGTCTATTTCTTCTTGATTCAATCTTGGTAGGTAGTATGTTTCCAGGAAATTATGAATTTCTTTGAATCTTGCATTCTGCCTGCATACAATTGTTCATCATAGTCCTCTACATTCTTTTTAATTTCTGAAAGCTCCACTGTAATATACTTTTGTTTCTGATTTTATTTGAGATTGTCAATTATTTTTTCAAAATTACTCAGCCTTATTTTTCCTATGGATTTATATACACTCATTTGATTTATTTCTACTTTGATCTTTATTATTCTTTACTATTTCCTTTAACCCATTCACTTTTACTCTAGGCTATTCTTTTTATAGTTCATTGATGTACAATATTGTTTATTTGAAACCTCTTTATTTGAGCATTTCTCTATAAAGGTCCCTCTTAGAACTCTTTTTGCAGTATCCATTAAGATTCTGTACACTGTGTTTTCATTTTCATTTGTCTCAAGATACTTTTAAATTTCCATTTAGATTTTTTAGTTTCCACAGATTTGTGAATTTTCATAGATTTCTCCTATTTTTCATTTCCAATTTCATATCACCGTGACTGGAAAAAGATACTTGATATGATTTCAGTATTCTTAAATTTGTTGATGTATTTTCTATCCTAACATATTACCTACCCTTTAGAGTACTCCATATGCTATTAGATAAAATGTTCAGTATATGAGGTGAAATAAAAATATATGATAAAGATTCAAATTTTTAAAATTATTACAGTAAGACACATTGTCATTAATATCCCTCACTTTGAACACACTTAAACCATCATTCTTGCCACTTTCTTTGCTTAGTTTTTTATTTTTTAACTTTTTAAACAGGGTAAATGGATCTTATTTCCTTCAATTTGCTCTCTTCTCTTTCCATGATCTTTTTCCTGCTTCTTTTAAAATTTTTTATTAGTGAATGTTTGTGATACATAATAATTACATTCATCTGAGGAACTGGTATATATATATATATATGTAGAATATATAGAACAGAGTCCACCCAGCTGCATGTATGAGCAGCCATAGGCCCAAGCTAGAGGTATGCAGGCTTGTGCAGCTACAGGGACCTGCTGTGTGTTTAACCAAAGGAGTGGAAGTAGCCTTAGAGGACAAAACCAGTTGCTAATGCACAGGTAACTGTAGGGGCTGGGGCTGGCAGTATGCATTGTCCTAGCTGCAAGAGTCAGGTGCTGGTGCACTAGAGTGGAAGCTGGTGTCTTCAGCAGGGAACTTGGGGCTATTTGTAAGTCCAGATTTGGTGGTTGTATTGGATACTAAGCCAGAGCATCCACAGCAGAAACAGCTGGAATGGCTTTAGATTGGGAAGATGAAGTGGCTCAAGCACCTTGTAGCCAAAAATTTGCAGAACCTTTAGTAGTGAAAGCTAAAGGAAGTCTGTGATGGATGTACTGGGTCTTTGCTTTCTCAGCAGTGAAAGCTGCCAGGTTTCTCTGTAGAGCAAGACATGAGTTCTCAAAGTCAAATACTGTAGGGTGCGTGGCCGTGAAAGTGTTTTGGGATGCATGATGGCTAAGAAGCCTTCTGACATTCTCAGTGAAGAGGTGTAATGGAGTCCTGTGGGGAGCAGGATGCTAGGGAACATGGTGACTTCTGCTACATGATTGCTGTTGAAAGCCTCCATCTTCGTTGTTTCCAGCTGACCTTAGACATATCAACTATACTAGTCTCTCTGGTGATCAAAGTAGTATAAAACTGAAGCTACTCTCGAAGATAGTGCTCCCAAAATGTTGGGGAAAGTAGCTGTTTAACCCATTCCCCTTTTCTGTGCTAGGGAGACTTGCAAGCCAAAGAGCTCTCTTTCTGTGCTTAGTGTTTTCCTGGAGAATGGGGTGATACCCATTTGTGCAGTTATTCTTGTTTTTTCCCATTACTGTAGCATTGCTGTAGGGCTCCTGAGCTTTTCCAGATTTATTTTCTTTCATGGATAACTGCCAGATTGTTCTTTTTAAATAGTGTCTATCTGTTTTGAACTTTTAGTTTTGTTTATGTATTACTTTTCTGATTTTGCTGAGTGGTTTGTCTGTTCTCTTAGTTTGCTGAGCTCCTTTAAAAAACTTATTTTCAATTTTTTGATCAGATGTCTCAATCAACTTTTGCTGCTATAACACAACACCACACACTGGGTATTTATAGAGAAATAAGTTTAATTTTGCTCATGGTTATGGAGACTGGGAATTATAAGAACATGGCACCAACATCTGAAAGAGATCTTTTCTATATCTTAATATGGCTAAAGGTGAAAGTGTAAGATCCAGTAAAAAATTAATAAATAAATAGAGCATGCCACTTGTAGAACAACTTGCTCTTCTGATAGCTAAGCCACTCCTATGACAATGACATTAATCCATTCTTGAGACATTAATCCATCCCATGATCTAATCATTTCCCATTAGTTCTTACCAACAACACTGTTGCATTGGTGACTAAATTTCAACATGAATTTTGAAAGAGACAAACCATAGCATCAGACAAATCATAGTTCTCACAAATTGTTGCTCTTTGTGGAAGAAAAGAAGGCTTGGATCTCCCACTATATTATCTTACTAATGTCACCTTCCCACATGTTAGCTCTTTTAACAATATCCTGCCAGTCGCACATACTTTATTCAACCCTTTTTGTCCTTTTCTCCTCTTCTGACTAGATATTTTTAAATGATCTGTCTTGAAGTTTAGGGATTCTTTCTTTGATTTGATTCCTCTACTGTTGTTTGTGTTGCATTTTTCAAAGCATTTAATGTGTTTCAGCTCCCAACTTTGTGTTTGATTTTTAGTAGCCCCCAAAATCTAGAGGATGCTCAGTTCCATTAGCAATCTGATAGAAGCAAGTCATAAAGCAGTTTCCATGGGAAACTACCCACCGTGTGAGATCACTTCTGTTTTCTTCCTCAGACACAAGCCAAGAGGGGGCTATTTTTCCCAATCATGTGACACTTTTTCCAGGGAAGAAACAATAGCAGAAATGTGCCAAGAATTTTCCTACTGAATTATGTGTAGCTTATTTCTTGCTGAACTGTGATACAGACACTGTTAGCTAGTTTCTGAATTTCTCGCAAAGAGAATTTTTCCATATATTTTTTCTGAAGTGGTATCTCCACTGGGAAGAAGAGGACCTATGAGTTCTTATTCTGTAATCTTGCTGATGTAATCCTCCTAGACACTCTGTCTTATTCATGTCTCATTTATTGGATCATTCATCAGTTCTTACCACTGGTTATAAAATATTTTAAAACACCAATAATGATAATCATGACTAAAGAAATATTGGCTAATACAGGGCACTTGCCATGTGTCAGGAATTGATATAATGACTTTACTATGGTTAATAACTTAATTTAACACATAATAAAACTGAAGCCTGGAAAGATTAAGTATATTTCTTGAATGTATCCACCAAGAGTTGATTCCAATTCAAGCCATCCATATCTATAAACTGTCTTTTCATATTTTCTGTCATGATACTCAATACATATTTGTTGATTGGTTCAGTGAGTTCTAATGTGAATCGCCTGCATCGTCTTCTTCATTACACTCTTGAGTCTGTTTTCAGAAGCCATATTTGACCTTTTATATGCATCTTCACTGTCAAATTTGATTTTTAACACACCTTACTTATAGCTTCTCATGCATTGACTTCTATCTATCTTTATTCTACCAAAAATTTCCTCAACTTCTTTCACAGTCTTCATCTCAAATCTAGTCAATCTTGATATGAAGACAGTCACTGGAATCTTAAATGTCATTCAGTTTACTTCATATCATAGTAACCTATCTTCAGACCCAATAATCTTTTCGGAGAATGAAAAATGTTTTAATTTCATTTAGCAAGTGGAAAACTAAAGGAGAATGCAAATATATCATAATAAAATGTAGAAACAAAAGATGTTTTAATAGAATTAGTGGTCATTTGCATATGATTTATTTATAAATGTTTAATTTTCATTCATGACATTGAATTCTGCCAATTTTTATAAGAACATACATTTTTTTCTTGGTACTCTATGAATATAAGATGTGCTTGAAAAAAAGTCTCTAGGATTTTATCATTCTGTTAAGAATGTCATTTCAGTAATTTTTAAAATGTCTAATTTTATTCTATAAGCATGCAGCATTAATGTTTAGCTGTCAGCCAACTGCAGTGGGATTCAAATTCTATTCATCAAGCTCTCACAAAGTAAATGAAATAATGATCAGATTTAACTGGCTGATATTCACACTTCTGTTCCAGATATCCTCAGCAATTCACCGCCTCCTTCCTACCTGGAAGTGATCCAGAGTTTTTTGTAAAACCTGAGTCTGGAGAACTCCCTCCTTCTCATAGTAAAGGAATACTCATCATTGTAGGATTTAAACCAAAAATGTACAGTAAAAAATACAAAGCAACATTAGGAATACAGGTGAGTTCTGTAAGGGCAATAATCAGGGATCCTTGATGTCACTAAAAGTGCTAAATTATTGAAGAAGAAATGTTTCACCTGTTATCACAGATAAAAATAACAATATTGCCTTTCAAAAGTCAACTCATTTCTACTCCTCTATTTTGTTTTCTTTCTTTTCATCTAGTAAAATAATTTAAATATGGAATATAACAATAAGTTTGTCCACACCAAGGGAAAATAAGGAATTACTCTCCTTTCATACTAAGGAATTATAGAAAAGACATATAATGACCATGGAGTGATTTGTGTGGTCACATATCACTTTAAGTAATATATCCATTCAAGGCTTTGGCATTAGTTTATTTGACATAGAGATTTTGGAACCTTTGATTAGCCATAGAATATTGTAAAAATTGTGAAATCCAAAATGAAGAAAATTAAATAGAAGGTAAATAGGTTCAACTGAAAAAATTTCACATAAAGTGGATCATTTATACAGAAGATTGTTAAGTTGATCATTTTATTAACACTTATGGTAAATGGCAAGTACAATCTTGAAAACTTATCCAAAAAGGAAAATTCCTCTTTAAAAATTTACATATATTTATAGTAAGACATTTTTTGGCTAAAAAACAACCTTCCAATTACTTTGGAAGATATACCTCTTATTACTGTTCATTTTCAATGGCACAGGCACAAAGGGCATGTTGTCTTGTAACACACAACTCCTGATGCCAGTGTGATTTCTAGACCTTTATATCAAATGTAATTAAGTAGTGCCATAGGCATAAAGTTTTGTTAGTTTAATAAGGCAAAAAAATAAAGTTTTGAATATTGTTTGAGAAAATTATTTCTAGTTTTCATCTTTGTAAGAATCTATATAACCTAAGTAATAAGATAATGCCCCTGCCTTGCTGCACGTACCTCATTGCCTGCATTGATCATATGTTTGCTTGCTTACTGAAAGGGGATTAAACGACTTCTTTAAAAAGATTTGGAAATTAAAATGATGTATATTTTATTAGTATATACTGGACATTTCTGAAATTAACTGTTTAGCTAGCTTTAACAACAGAATATGTGCCTAGTTTCTCTGCATTGATTGAACAGTTAGTGAAGGTATATAGTATCAACAAAAAATATAACATTTTCAGTTAGTCTGATGTGATACAATTTGATAAACGTATATAGGTACCAAACTGAGATTGAAATGCATTTAATAGACTGTTTTGTTGATTTAATTTGATTATGGAAAATTCCAAATATGTGCCAAAAAAGGATAATTAATCTACATGCACTTATCATCTAGTATGGATAGTTATCACGTCATGGCCAATCCTGCTTTGTCTATATACCACCCCTTTCCCCACCTTCCATTTTAAAGAAAGCCCCAGGCATTGTATTATTTGCAAATATTTCCTGTTAATCACTAAATGATAAAAATCATAATCATGACACCATTATCCAATCTTACAATTAAGAATAATTCCATAATATAAAAACATATCAAATATTCATTTACTGTACAAATTTCTGGCTGACTCTTTCATCTCATATTTTAGTTATTTTTATTAGTACATGTTTGCAGTACATGTTTACATTCTTTGTGTGGACTTAGTAAATGTTCAGAGCACAACTTAATTCCCTTTTTCAGCCTCTTCACCTCTCCTCCATCCCCTTCCCTCCATCTCTTGATTCCCTTCCCATTTGAGAAAGATTTATCTCCCTATTTCCTCTTGTCTATCTTTTATTTTGTTGCTCTTTATTTATATTTTGGGTTTCTCATATAAGAGAAACCATGCAATATTTAAGCTTTTGTGTCTTATTTATTTCACTTAACATTGTCTCAAGGTGCATCCATTTTCCTAAAAACGACTCAATTTTATCTTTCTTTATGGTAGAGTGGTACTCCATTGTATGTAAATATCACATATTTTTCATCTCTTCATCTGTTGATGGACATATAGGCTGCTTCCAAGATTTAGAAAGTATAAATTGTGCTGCTATATACATGGTTATTCATGTATCACTGTAGGAAGCTGGAAAATTAATATTTAGGAGTCCTGTAAAGTCTTTCCTCAATTTTCCCCAATGATGACATGTTATATATCTATAATAAAATATCAAAACAAGGAACTTGATATTGATAAAATATTGTTAACTAGAGACCTTACGCCATCTTTAATATTTTTATATTTGTGTATTTGCTTGTTCTTCTAAGCAATGTGAACCCATGTATAAGAGGTATGTAACTAAAAGCAAAACCAAAATACAGAACTTTTCCATCACTGCAGAGTTACCTTATGCTTATTCTTTGTAGACATGCCTAACATTGTAATTTCTGCCCTTCCCAAGAAACACTAATCTTTTCTCCATCTTTTTATAGTTCTTTGATTTATAGAATATTATATAAATCCAATCATGCACAGTGTAACCTTTTGAAATTAAGTTTTATGCTAAGTATTATACCCTTGAGATTCATAAGAGCTACTGCATATATGAAACAAAATGATCTGAAAATCATGGCTCAATCAATCTAACTCTAAATCCCAGTTCTTAATTTCTACATCATGCTGACTCTCATGATATATGGGAAGACAATTTTAAAACTTAAATTATTATCTAAATGAAGATTATTATTTACATCATTTTGTTGATTTTTTAGAAAAGCATTAAGTGTATATTGGCAACATATGATCTTCATTGTGCTTCACTTTGAAATAAAAATGGCAATTTGTAAGATCATTGTAATTAAATATTAGCTCAAATAAGCCACAGCCATCATGTTAGCAAGCTTCATACTTTTTCATTCAATTAAATCACATTTACAGTGATTAAAAACTCTTTCCCCATTAGTAAACAAGGCAAATAGCACCAGCTTTGAGTGCTTAAAGTTTACTTGTTCAGATTGGTTTTTTTTTCATTATTCTTAAGTTCTTTTATTGGTACATTTTAGGTATACAATAAAAAGCAGTGCTACTCAGAGTAGTAAATCTGCTCAATTTTCCATAGTGAACGTTGTAACTTGTTAGTTTTTAAAAATGTGAGAACTATCACAATTATCTAAGATGAAACCTGTGAGGCTTTATTTTTATAGTTATACAAAATCATTACTATATACTTATATATAATTACATATAATTTACACTATATTTATATTTAAATGCCCTTTTTATAGCTAGAAGCATAAACAGATGATATATGTACAACTATATTGTATTTAAAAGAATCTATTATTAGCATGAAACAATGGGAAATTGTATTGTAAATATGTGTCTTAGTTTGTATTTCCTTACAAACAGATCCTCAAATACATATATTCAAATCCAAATAGCGTATTTGTTACATGATCTCAAGAAATAGTGATAGGGAAGCAGGATATAAGATACATAACAAAAGGAAACCAATAAAGGGTGCTTTGCCAAGGCATCTGCCACAGTGAACAGCTGAAAATTAATTCCTTGGGAGAAATCTGGGAAATAGCATCAACTGCACACCTCAGAATTTTCACACCCTAGGGGACCGGGAAGTTGGGCATTTTATATATGACTTGACATCATTCCAATCATTGACTGAAGAATTCTCCCAGAGACTGGTAATACTCTAATCAGCAAAAGCCTTCTGGGGTTTCTGAAAAATCCTGAGTCGAAGAGGTGCAGGTACTGCAATTAAAGTTGGATCAGGCATTGAAATGGAAATACCTGAGGTGAGTGGTCACAGACCACTGCTAATTGATAATTATCAATTGTTTCCATTCATAGAAATGCATCCTTAAAAATGTAGCTTTGGTCATTTGTTCCATGAGTACACTGGCTTTGGCTGATCTCTTCAGAACATAGAGACACTACTGTACTTAAATATGGGAATCTCTCCCATTTAAAAATTAGATTTCTTTAAATAAATAGTTAAGGAACATAATGATAAATTGGCATTCTTTTGTAAAAATCAACATCGATTCTATGAGGTATTAGTGATATGGGGGTATTATTATTCTTATATTATTTGAATATGACTTTATATTTTCAAAGGGAGATTGAGTGTAGAAGAAATAGAACTCTTACCTTTAAGATGTTTTTGAAAATATAAATGGATAATTATTTGTATTCACTACTGAATTGAAGAAATTTAACCTTTGATAAAAATTTTAATCTTTAATATTTATTTTATAAAAAAGCTTATCATTAAAATAGCATGTTGAGAAAAAGGGCATGAATTGTTTCCTTAAAATATGTATACACATGCACATATACTTGGAGCCACATAACTGTAAAATTAAAATCTTAACCTGCGTACATAAAATATAATTGAGACTATAAAAATGATGTCTTTTTTGTCAATCATCTTCAAAGGAGTCAGTTATAAGTGTCATGTGAAGATACGAGTCCCTACCTACTTGGGTGCTGAGTATAGGTACAAACCCTGTCATGTAGTTTATTCATGTGAATGCTCTAAGTGTCAGGCATAAGTGCAGGTCCCTTCATGTAGCTCACATATCGGTAACAAGCACCAGGTATGGTGCAAGTCTCTTCATTTATTTCACTCATCTGTAACCATGAAGATGGTCACCTGTATTGGAAAAAATTTACAATGACATATGCACAGTCCCCAAACTTTAAGTTTATTTTTCAAATGGAACATCCTTATATGAAGTAAAACGTTATTTAACTAAGTTGTAGTATGCTTTCTGGTTTGGTTCATTTTTTAATTCTTGGCCCTGAATACAAAAATAACTTCAAACAATTGATAAAAGGGCCACATATGTTTAAAATAAGGCCATGCTTGAGTACAAGAAATTGCTGACTTAATATTTGCTGGTAGATATCACATAATACACATTAAGCCTGGTATAGTGCAATATGCAGTTGGTCTGGGACTCAACATGAATAGATTTCTGAGCATATGTGGTATCATAAAAGATACAGCACATGTTTAAATTTTTAAAATGTATTGTAGAAGAAGACACAATGTCATTAATTTCCCTCAAAATGTTCTTCCTCCTTGCTTCAAACATACTTATCCCATCATTCTTGCCACTTTCTGAAGCAGTTCTGGAAGTTCTCTTTTTTATCTTTAGTTGCACTGTTATGGCTGCTTTCATTTGCTGAATCAATTCAAAACATTTATCTTTCATTGCTATTTTGACTTTGGGGAAGAGCCAAAAGTCCCATGGTGTCAGATACAGTGAATAAGGTGGATTATCTAATGTTTTTTATAATCCTGTCTTTCTGTTGGATGGCGATTGGAAGCAGCATTAGTTTTTTTCACACTTAGTAAAGACACTCATGGAAGAGGACTTCCAGAACTGCTTTAGAAAGCGGCAAGAATGACAAATGTGTTTGAAAAAGGGAGAACATTTTGAGGGAAATTAGTGGCAATGTCTCTTTTACTGTAATAATTTTTTTTAAATTTAAACATTCACTTTATATTTTGATCACCCTTTGTGCATGATACAATTCTTAGTGTGAAAAGCAAGCCTACATAAAACCAGGTGGCTTTAGGAGATTCTGTAGAAGAAATGGGACTTAACATAATTAAGTTATGGTATAAACATAAAATAGTACACTGCCTAGTTGAATATAGCTTAGGAATTATGCTTAATTCATATATATATATATGAAATACAGGATTTAAAAATAAATCTATATGTAAATTGTACTGACTTAGATATAGATTATGATTGTCATCAGTGATCTTATGCCTCTCTTGGTATATTCAAATGGTTATATTACGTACTTTCATAATCTAAACATCAGCGCAACATATTTTACCAAACATCTCTATGGCTACACTTAAATATCCTTGACTTTGTCAGAAAGATTCTTTCCCTTCATTGTAGTTCATTCTGGGCATTATCTCATGTCTATCAAATAGATTGTTTTCTCTTACATCAGATGGATTCACCTGCAGGGCAGATCTTTGGCTGAATGACAGATTTCTTTCTTAATGAATAGTCTTTAATTCATAATGCCAAAAGCTTTCCTTAATTTATTTTCACCTTAAGTATTTATCATTTATAGACGCAGTTTTAGTTATATAAGTATACCATACTCTATAAGGCAAAGAGAAGGGTTTAACTGTGATAAACTTTTCCCTACATTTTCCTAAGTCTCTGGATTTTATACAGTCTCTTTCTCTCTTTATTCAAAGACAGATGATACGTGCTGGATGTATGAAATCAACGGGTTACCACCAGAAACCACACCTCTGATGAATGTAAAACCTAAAGTTAATACTACAAACCAAAGGTATGATGACATGCCCATTCGTCAACGCAATTTTATCCGTGAAAATGCTGAACTCATAAGGACAGGGGTGTCTTCTACCATTAAGGGTGCTCCTTTGGTGATGAAGAGAAAATAAAAAAAAATCAAAATCATTTCTTGGATTCAACTAGAATTGAATTTTTTCATTATTACTATTTTATGTTTTGTAATATTCCTGAGGAATAATAATTTAACAATAACAGGTCTTCTGTATTTTCTTGTATTTTAAAATGCTGACCTAACTAGTCTCTAAACATGTCATACCTCATTTCTGAATTGTGTCTGTTTTTTAATGGATTTTCGTTCTAAATACTGGAAAAATTTGACGTTTAGAATGTGGGAATACATTTTTAGTAAAACTGACACAGAATTTTAATGACAATATTTCAAACATCAAACAACAGTGTTGCTATCAAAACTAAATTTATCATGTGGATTTTGCTTGCAAGTTTTTTTTTCTAAGTTTTTTTATTGGTACATTTTAGGTATACAGTTCGTTTGCATTTATCATTGGGTGTTTGTACCTGTACATGATGTATCTTGGTTCTTATTTTTTCCCCATTACCTGTGTGCCCTTTACCCCCTCTACCCTTCCTTATTTACAGACATCATTTCCATTTTTTTTTCTTTTCTTGTGGTTTTTACTTTCCCTCCTTTCCTTTCCCCTTCCCCTCCCTTCACCCCTTCATCTTTGGACCTTTTTTCTAATTTTGAATTATCAATTATACATTTTAACCATTTGAACCCTTGTTTACACTATCAGCTTCTCATACTAGTGAAACTATTCGTTTTTACACATGTGTGTCCTATTTATTTCACTTGAGTATGGCCTCTATATGCATCCATTTAGCTATAAATAACTCTAGTTTTTTGTTCTTTATGGCTGAGTAGAAATCCATTTATTAAAAAAACCCCACATCTTCTTTATCCAGTTTCCAGTTGATGGGCACTTGGGCTACTTCCAAGCTTTAGCTATTACAAACTGTGCCGCTATGAACGTGGGTGCACATATATCGCTGTGGTATGATTCTTTTAATTCTTTGGGAAGATACAGCAGAGGAATAGCTGGGTCAAATGGGACCTCTAGTCCTAGTCTTTGAGGTGTCTCCATACTGATTTCCACAGTGGTCGCACCAGTCTACACCCCCGCCAGCATTTGTTATTGGTTGATTTCTTAATAGCAGCTATTCTTTCTGGGGTGAGGTGGAATCTCAGTGTTG
>NW_004624762.1:19053711-19073106 GCF_000247695.1 Heterocephalus glaber | reverse complement strand
TGCTTTGAATTTTTCTAGAGCCTCATTCATCTGTTTTGTTACTTCCTGTGCTATCAGTTCAGGGTGACCAGGTGGTTGGTTATTGGACTTTTCCACCTCATTTTCCCCAGGGACCCTTGGTGGCACAGAAGTCTGAGTTTGTGCCTTGCTTAAGTGTCTTCTCATTTTTGTTTTTCTTACTGCCCTTGGTTTAACTCCTGGGTTGATAGTTTGGAATTGCTTATTGTAAGTATCTTTGTTGCTTTTAATTAGAACCCTTATGGAATGATTACTTCTCAGAGTTGACTTCCAGATATAACTGGTCTTTAAGTTTTGAGTCTCTAATGACTCTGTGGCTATCTCATTATCCTTATACTAGGAAGGATCACTGACTATATCAATAACAACACCTTAGCCCAAGTGATAACCATCAGCAATTGGACTGCATCAAGTACATCTTAGAAAATGACATTTTGTGGTAGGTATTAATCTATCACCTTTATCTGCACGAATTAAATCAAGTTTGAGGACCAACCCAACATATGATTATAGTGAGTAAATTCTTCAATATAACACTTTACCCTTCCGGATGGGGAGTTAGAAGGAGTTGGCAAGGGAGGAACAGATAGGTAGAAGGATAAGGGAAGGTTTGCAGTGAGGCCAGAGGACACACGTGAGAAGGAAAAAGAGAATAATAGAAAAATAAAGAACTCCAAATGAGGGCCAGATCAGGGACAAAAAGTGAGATGAACAATAAGGGACATCAAGAGAGTGAGCGTAAGAGAGAAAGGAAAGAGAAAAGAAAGAAGAAAAAAAGGAGAGAAAAACAACAATTTGCAAAGAGTAGGAGAAAAGAAAAAAATAAAGATAAGAGGAAAAAAACAGAAAAGAAAAGAGGAAAAAGAAACAAACCAATAATACTAATTTTGGAAATAAAAAATAAAAATAAAAATGAAGGGCCTCTTTCAGGATATGTCTCTGTTGTCACAATAGACAACGTGGGTAGCAGTGTGCAGATATAAGTCAATGAGTCTCAGTAAGCCAGTCGCAGACCCATGAGATTCGGGCAGATTTCTGGCTGCAAGTCCCAAGTTGAGCTCCATGCCCTCCTGTAGGGTTGAACTCTGCAGGGTTGTACTGCAGGTTCCCCTTCCCCTGAAGATAATCCCGATTCTGATGGGAGGTGATGATCGCTCCAACTTACCCAGTACAGTGGTCTGGTGGTTTGGTGTCCTCTGTGTCTTTGTAGTGTAGAACCAGATGTCAGTACAGCCAAGAGGCCAGAGGAGTGGGGCGGGGGGATCCAGTGGATTGCTGCCGGGTAGTGGGATGGATCGGCAAGTTCGCTTGCAAGTTTTTTTAGTTGACTAATAAAAATTATATGTGCTTATAGTTTGTAAAATTATATTTTGAAATACATATATACATTTTAAATTAGCTAATTAACATATGCTTTACCCACATATCTTTCTTGTGGTGGGAACCTTTAAAATGCATGTTTTTCATGATTTTCAATATGCAATACATTCCTATTAACTACTGTCACCATGTTGTACAATTGATGCCTAGAATTTATTCCTTCTAACTGATATTTTATATTTTATATCCTTTGACCAATATTTCCCAAATCTTTCCTGCCCTATGTATCTGGTAACCAGTATTTTATTCTCTGCTTCTCTCAGTTTACCTTTTTTGTGTTCTACATATAAGTGAGATAATGTGGTATTTGTCTTTCTGTGCTTGGCTGATTTAATTTTACATAACATCCTTAAAGTTCATCCACGTTGTCACAAATAACAGGATTTCCTCATCTTTAAAGGCTGGATAGCATTCTATTATGCATGTATTTCAAATACTAGTGTTGTTATTAAAGCTTAATTTCTAGGTAAATGTTCTTGTGAGTCCTTAAAATATTAATGATAAAATTAGCATATAAAACAGAAGGATTCACCATTTGTTATATCTGCTATTTGGAATATTATGTGGTATTTAATAGATAGTTAACTTAAAAGTCTATGCATGTATGTATGTATCACTCATATGTTCTGATATTTCAGTTTTAAATAATAAAGGTATATCTCAAAATGATCTAGGAGAAAGTTAGATGAACATCTGATCCTTAAGAATGTGTAATTAATCAAAGTTAAAAAGAGTATGTTGTTTGGGACCTATCTTTGAGGAGAAATACCATAATAAATAGCCAGTGTGACCAGCTTTTAAGACATTCTGACACAAAATGGCTGGCTCTGCTACAAACCATTTTTAGTATCATAAGTAAGAGTATGTCACTTATTCTTTTTCTACCCAATTTCACTGTGCGCAAAATGAAGGAAATGTATAACGACAGTGGTTGGCAAGCTATAGCTGTGGATAAAATCTAACCGGTCACATATTTTTTATACAGCCCACTACCTGGAAATGATTTTTATATTTTTAAATGGTTAAAAAATCAATATAAGAATATTGTGTAAGATAAGACAGTAAAGTTAAAATTTTAATGTTTATAAATAAAAATTTTTGAAACAGCACAATCACTTGTTGTCTATGGCTACCTTTACACTTTAACAGAAAAGTTGAGTAAACATATGGCTGCAAAACTTTTTTATTGTCTAGCTTTTTCTAGAAAAAAGTTTGGCAAGCAATATATTAGGCCAAAAAAGGCCTTTAGGAAACATTATAGAGCTATTAATTGTAATTTCCTCACACGGTGGTAAGCAGAATTCTGGGAATACATCTGTGGGTTTAATTAATTAATATTGTCCGTAGCCATTTAGGTAGCATGGAATCTGTATTCACTACAGAAATGTGCAGAAGCCTGGGATTTTTGTGAATTTCCAAAAATCTTTCTGATTCCTTGGCCCCCCAAAATTATTTTTTGAGAATGGAGTCATTGATCATTTGTCTGTTCTTTTCATTGGTGTAATGTTAAGTGAGGAGTGCTATACTGTGAAGATAGAGACATGGTCAGACTCCGAGTGTAGTTCTCACAAAACCTTCATAAAATCTCTCAAATACCTTCAGAGAGTAAAGTGACCTTTCCTGTGAATTTACTGAGAGATCTCATTATTTTATGTTTCTGCTTTTGTTTTTGTTTTTATGGTAATGCATACTATTTCAATAATCTTAAACCTTTTATATTGAGTGTTCTGAGAACCACAATTGCTCTGCTAACTGAAAAGCTCCAATAATTTAAACCAAATGCTCAGGATGGACTGTATTTGGATTGAATTTTTCTCAGTGGCAGGAGGAAGGGAGTTTGAGATAATAGCTGACATTTCATGTTGTGAATATTTCGAAATACTTAAAATTGTTATGCTAGACTGTCATATTTCAAATACTATCCTGTATGATTCCTTCTCTGGAAGCAGTGTCTATTTATATGTAAAATGTGCAAACTCTTGTCAAATGGAGAGTGAGATGGGTCACCTCAAGTAGACAAAACTGAATAGTGCATAAAATTCTAAGACCCATCAGAAAATGTACTTTTCTCAAATATGTTTTAAAGCCACAAAGAAGATTCAAGGAGGTGCCATATCCATATTCCCAAGGCAGCCACTGTATCCAGATAGACCAAAACCTTTCTATTTCAAGGACCTGTGACTGTTTCTGTGATATCTCTGGCCATGTGTGCATGCGTCATCTGAAATGGTAGTATTAAGCTAGAAGTTACAGAGTTAATGACCCTGAGACCAGCCCTTGGTGAATTATGAATCAAGAGAAAAGAGGAATGGTTAATAAAAATTTAAATATGTTAATATAAGTCGCTACAATCACTTAAGTTATACACCATGTCCATGGCAATTAGAGTAGAGTGTCACATGATTGGCTTTGGGCTTTGTCTAGGGGATTGGTGGAGCACACTTTTGAGTTTGTCTAGGTGCATCATGAAGATGTGGCATTAGAGGTCTATGTCTGATGCCTGGGCCTTTGTTCTCTCATACTGCTCTCCTGCTCTACTTCTCATGAACTGAGCAGCAGTCCTTTGCCACACCCTTTTGCCCTGTTTCTGCCTTGAAACCAGCTGACTATGGACTGAATCCCCTTAAAAGGTGAACCAGTTGGGTATTAGTTCTCAGAGAAAGCTAACTAAAACAAAATTCCAAAAAAAAATTGGAGGAGGGTCATATGTGTGGATAGTATAAAACACCATAATTATCTTTTAAAATTGACCTGGGAAGTTTGAACCAGTGTCTCATTGTCCTTTATGTAAATTTCTCGAAGAAAACCTAAAGTACTCAATCATTTTATTCCTTCTTTAGTTGTACTCAAAGTACTAAATGCCCAATACATGTCTGATAATATTGATGATAATGTTTTTAAAAATTCATGACTTAACCCACATTTTCTAGTTCACAATGTCTTATCACTTCTGTTTATTCAGTGCAAAGTTTGATTGCTGCAGTATCAAATCCAATAAGACAAACATGATATAGCAAGTATAATTAACTGCTTTAAGGTTGCCACATCTTTAAGATATTTTGGGAAGAGCTGAGTGAAATATATTCTGCAATTTCCTACATAAATTATATAGAATTGATTTCTAGCATATTTGCATTTGAAGCATCCTTAAGGCTTATGGACTAAATTCTTAACTTTTAAAGATTTACAAAATTTGGTTTTCTTTGTATTTGGCAAAAGACTTGTATCAAAGAAACATGCACACCAAAACCCCAAAACATGCAGAATTAATCATAGATCATGAGCCTCTCTCCCAATTCAGCTTGATTCTTGAATTTGATGAAATCAAGCTTTCCACAGATCTACTAAGTGGTCTGCATAACTTCCATTTCTCTCTTCATATGACATTTTGCCAAACTTAGTAATTCAGTTTTATAGAGTGACATTCAACCATCTTTCCTTTCTATACCTACTGCACCTGCCTTGTTCAGACACAGCATGTTTAGATTGCTGTAGCCTGTCACCCTCCAATACTTTCATAGGTTAATTGTTTTTCATATCAGTTAAATTCACAAGTTTGCTAGTGGTTTCTTATTCCTTACAGAATAGGTTATCTTCCTTAGCTGAAAATTAAAGCATTCAACCTTCTGACTTCTTTCAATTTGCTATTTTATTCCTTTTGTGCCCTCATCTGTTTCGAAACTAAAACCAGGGCTTATGTCTCACTGAACTTTTGCCCATTGCCTTGGCTTGGACAGTTTTGTTTCCTTAATGTACACTTCTTTCTTATATCTCTCCAGCACAATAGCTCCCATCATTCAAAACTCTGCTTAAATTTTTCCAACAAAATTATTTATATATCAGATGTTTTCCATCTCAAATAATGTATTTCTTCCAATTCTTTCTCTGTGATTTCTTCTTATGTAGGTAGTGTCACTATGCTTCATTGTTACATGGGGATAAATGCTTCTCACACTTAAATTTTGAACTCTTGGAAAAGTTTTATTGTGATTATCTTTGCCTTCACCAAAATGACTAATTCTGTTTCTTTTGCATAGCTTTCATTACATGTCCTTATTCGAAGTGAGTTTAGCATATTCATCAAAAGCCCTAAGCTTTTGATGACAGTCTTGTGACCTAAGAGACAATCTTGTGACCCATCTCCCTTTTACTAGTTCATTGCTCTTTTTAGCTCCCACACATTTGGGGCAAGAAACAAGAATGTAATTTTAACAAATGCTCCAGGTAACTCCAAGGTTTGCTTGTTAAGACATATTGAGCAAGAGATGAGGGGAATGTATACAAGTCTGAAAAACAAACACTGAAATGGCAGCAAGCTGACAGAAGATAAGGTGGCATACACTAGGAAGAAACTGGTTAGAAAACCATCTAGACACTGGTCCTGATGTAGGAGAACACCAATCATGTGCACTGTCTCCAAGGACCAAGCACAGCAAGGCACAGGTCTTGGAGAACACACAGGAAAACATAGGAGCATTTCCCCTCCAGAGAAACCGTAAGACTAAAAAGAGCCTGATGGAAGTGGGGTTTGTCTTTGTTTTTGTTTTTGCAGTACTGGCGATTGAAACCATGGAGCCCTGAACTACATCCCCAGCCTTTTCTATTATATTTTCAAACAGGGTATCACTAAATTGCCCAGGCTGGCCTCAAGCTTCTGATCCTTCTGCCTCAGCTTCCCAAGTAGCTAGGATTACAGGTGTGTTCCACCACGCCCAGTCTGAGGAAAGTTTTGAGTTCAGTCCAATCTTGCTGTAAATATGTTATTGACATTTATTTGCAGGAAGAAAAAATGGCATTCATTTCAGATCTATCTGAAGTATTTTAAGGGTTTGTTTATGGCAACCTTTTTGAGTCTTGTGGTGGCACATGCCTTAATCCTAGCACTCCAGAGGCTGAGGCAGAAGGATAGCAACAAGTTTGGGGCCAGCCTGGGCTACAGAGTGTGCTCCACACTAACCAGAACTACATAGCCAGAACCTATCTGAAAACAAAGAAACAGACAAAAAAAAGTCTTCATTTTGTCCTTACTTTCAAATTACAATTTTCCTAAATATAAAATTCTGAATTAATAATTATTTTGACTCTCAGCATTTTGAAGCTATTATCCCATTTTTATGACTTATTGATAATGAAAAATCTGTTTTATGTCAAAATATTTTAGCTTTTGAATAAATAACTTTTGTAGCTTTTGGATATTTTTATTCTTGATTTTCTGAAATTTCTGTATTATATATCCAGCAATGGACCTAATTATATCATCATCATCCTCATCATGCTGCTTGGTACTAAAGTGTAGTACTAACTGAATACCTGCATCTCTCTTCAGTATCAGAAAATCATCAGCTAGTAGCTTACTAAATATTTCTTGCCTGCTATGTCTTGCTTCTATCTATTTTGGAACACAGGTCCCAAGAGATTAGTGCCTAAAGTTTAAGTGTAAATAGTCTCAATAGATCTTGTGACAATCTTAATTCCTTCTATATACATTTTCAAGCTTTTATCACTTTGCTGTATGGTGAATAAAGTGTTCAGTATTATCTACCAAGTCAATAATCTATTCAGCAGTATTCTGTATAGAGCTTATTGATTTTATTTTCTGTTTTAATATTTTATTTCATGCTACAATTTGATTCATTTTCATATTCATCTTTATATATAAATTCATGTTTAATATTTTCTTGCTCATTTCTTCATATTGCTTTACTCTCTTCAAGTATATCAATCATATTTCTTACAAAACACCTGTCAAATTATTCCATAAAATATACATTATCAAGAGGTAATTCTTGTTTTGCTGTATTTACTTTGTTGATTTTATTTATATTTTTATTAATTACTTAATTGACAAAAACTGTAGGTATTTATTCTGCACAACATGTTTTGAAATATGTACACATTGTGGAGTAGCCAATTATAGCTAATGGACATAGGCATTTATTTATATACTTACCATTTTTTGTGGTGAAAGTGCTTAAAATGTTGATTGTGTTTGTTAGCCTTAGATTTCATTATGCATTTTAGAATTGAGGATCAAAAGCTTACTTAAGGAGGCATAGTTTTTGTTCTGCAATGTTTTATCTTCCTTTAATTCTCATGACTCCTTCCTCCCTTTTAAGTCGCTATGAGGCTACTGCATAGTCAAGGCTTAAGCCTCCTTACTGGAACAGATGTGGAGGATTTACAAGAGTGACCAGTGAGCCTCAGGCAGCCCAATCCCTTCTTTTTTTTTTCTTTTTTTTAAGGGGGTACTGGGGATCAAACTCAGGACCTTGCACTTTCGAGGCAGGCAGTGGAACCACTGAGCTAAATCCCCGGCCCAAGCCCAATCCCTTTGTCAATATCCTCAGGCTTCCTTTGGCTACTCTGGTGGTAAACCTATGGCATGTGTGTTATTTGTTTTTCTTTTAAAACAAAAGATGTTAATGTATGAGTTGATTTTCTAAACTAAAGCCTCAGTATTTGGGTTTACTTACAGAGTTAGGACTTTGCAATAAATAAGTGGGTTTTGGGTTGCAGTTTGGCACCGGTCTCTAAAAGGTTCGCCAGTGCTGGCCTAGAAATTCCATGTAAATTGTAGCCTCAAGCAGTTCTCAGTACTTTTTCACCCTACTTTTAAAAATCATAGTTCTTGAATTTCAACAATGAAGCAAACTTCACTTCCTCATTTAAAAAGAGGATCTCTAGTCTTTCTTACCCCATAGGAGATGAAGCTGCACTTCCCACTGCTTGCTTTGTAATATACAATTTCAGCTCCATGGTAACCACTGCCTCTTTTTGTTTTGTTTCTGGTCTATGAAGTTGTTTTTCTTGTCTAACTCTCTTTCATTTTTAATTTTTATATTGTTTCCATCTTCCCTAAATTTGTAGAGCACAAGGATGTACATCAAAGAAGAATCACGCTTGTCTTTGAGTTAGTTTTTAACTATGCATTCCATTACAGATTTTGCCACTGTAATTAATAAAAAATAAAAAAGGGAGGGTAAAGGGGATGGATATGCTCAAATGAAAAAAAAATATATGTATGAAAATGTCACAATGAAACCCAATATTCTGTATAATTAATATACAGTAATAATAGAAAAGATATCCAGCCGTTTTCAGGTGGAAGTAGCTATGGAGTTTCCAGAGATTTAAATGCATAAGTTATAAGGAGTTACTAAAGTCCTTTCAGCTCCATTTCTGGAAGTGTATAGAATTTAAGGAGTTATATGAAACTTTTCAATTCAATCATCCAGTCAAGAATATTGGAACTGGTTTCTTCTCATCAGCTATGGCTGAGAGGAATTGCTAAGTAATTTTTATGTCCTTTTCTGCCAATGTAAGCACATTCTCATTAAATTGAACATTATTGGATCTTTATATCCTTTTTAAAAATTAATATATGTGGAGTGAAAGTCTGAAGTACCCCCCCCCCCTTTTTTGGTACCGGGGATCAAACTTGGGTCCTTCCACTTGCGAGGCAGGCAGCAGAACCACTGAGCTAAATCCCCAACCCTGATGTACCCTTTTTTTATTAATAATTATTTGCAATACAGTAAGTCCCTAACTTACAAACCAGTTTCATTTCAAAACATTCATAAGGCCGACTCATTCATAAGTCTAACAAAGTGACTTCATTGGCACAGCAGACTTCACATATTCCATGATCTTGTCCTTGTTCTTTAGAATTGTGCCAGTGGTTGAAAAATTCATGTTATAAGAAAAAGCAACATCTACCATCTTTTTGTCTTGGTCTAATCTCTCAGTTATTTTCACTTTTTTTCCCATGGTTATTGCTTTGTACTTCCTAGCATTCCCCTCCACATCATCACTGTTTTTCCTCCTGCTTCCAGACATCCTGGACTCTGATTGAGCACTGTACTACTATACACTGTCACACTGTACAGTAAACACACAGCAGCACAACTGTGACAGTGTCCAGCAGACACGTGAGCTACTTCTTTGATTTATTCCATCTACAAATGTTTGTAATTCGAGGTCCATTTGTATCTGTGAAAGTTCACAACTCAAATGTTCATAAGTTAGGGACTTAGTCTAGTTTTAATCCAGAAAGTACTCTCTTTTATAAGACTCTAAATGAAAGGCCTTATTTAAAAGAATCTATCTATATCTACCTATCTACCTCTACAAGGAAACAATTCTTTCCTCATATAAGAAGCATATCCTTAAATCCAAAGTAAGATGTAAGCCAATCATTTTTATGCAAGTAAGGCTGCAACCACATTCATAGACAGGTTAGCAAGTATTTTAATAAATTAAGTATATGGATATACTCAATCACTCCCCTCAACTTTAACTAAGAAATGTTTCTATTATGCTTCAAGTCAGTGACCAAAATGGAATATCCTATGTCTTCAGGCAAGGAGTAGGAAAGATTTCCCCATTCTGAATTTAAAAGGCAGTTAGCTAGTTAGCTTATAAAGAGGCATGCTGAAAGGGACAGAACCTAAGATAGAGTTGGCTTGTTATATCAGAATAGCACATATACTGAATTAGGATCTAATTCAATATATACAGCTAGTTAAGAATAGAAATGTAAAAGATAATACAGGAAAAGGATAAAGAGTTAAGATAAGAACCCTAACTCTCAGGAAAGAAACTTACATATGCTAATGTAGTTAACTTCTCCTTATCTCTAGACTGGACTTAGATGAACTTAAAAATGCAGAGTAACTGGTTTCCTTTGAACTCAGTTTCCTTTAAACTTGGCCAGGTGAGTAACTGATTTTTTAAAAAATTCTACATTGCAAAGCCTAGACCTCAGTTGGTTACTGTAAACCCACAGAGCCACCTATTATTGATGATCTCTGGATAACTAAATGTGTCCTGCATGTACCAAGATGAAGAAAACACTCCAGAATCCATTTTCTGAGACAGTTCCCATATACACACCAGGAGATAATTTTCTTCTTACATATTTAATAATCACTCTCCTAAATTTCTCCTTTTTGTTCACAATTTCATTCTATGGCTTTGTGACATGAGCTTGGTTTATAGCTTGGTGATAGCTGTTTCAGATTTGGAGGTCCCACTGAAATTGATAGTTAAGACCTCCATTGGGGAGTGTTTGCTTTTTTCCCCTTTTTTTCATTTGCAATATGCTTTTGTTAACTGTGATTAGATTTAGGATATAAGCAATGTCTGCAACCTCTGTTTCTACTGGATAACCTAGCATTCTACCTCTTCTGTCATTCCTCTTGTGTTAGAGAATATGTGGAAAACAATATGCCTCATACAAAAATTCAGGACCCTATGAGCCAATTATGAAAGCAGTTAATGTGACTGCTACTCTTAAAGCCACAGGAAAGAGGTTTTGTTGGGGCAATCTGTCCAGAACCCCCTCTCACATATCTGGGAGGGAATATCAAGCCTCCTCTGCCTCAGTTTTCCTTTCCAACTTGATCCTTCACTGGTGAGGGAGGAATTAGAGCTCTTGATGCTCTCAGTATCCCAAGACTGATAGCTCTGGGGTGGATTATTCCATTAACTCACTACAGGCATTAATGAGGACAAATCTCCTTCATTACAATGGCCTCTCAAATCCACCTTTCTCCTACTGCTCCTTTTCTTTCTCATTTTTCGTTACATAATTATAAAAGAACAGAGACTGACCATGAGAAAGCCTTTTAGTCCAAATTGTCTTTCTGCCCTCAGTATAGTAAAGTTTGGGAGATAGTTCTGGGCCCCATAGATAAAGTTCCTTTGTCTTACATAGAGAGCTACTGTTGGATTAGGCTGTTCATGCCAAAGTGAAAGGTATTTCCCTATCCCTCTTCCACTGCCCTCCCCAAAGGAATAATGCCTGGAGAGATATCACCAAATATCTGCTTTTCTTAGTAAAAATATGGAGGACTATTAATCTTCTGAGGAGAGGTCATTACAGTACAGATGATTTCACTGATAGAATAAAAAGCAGTTTTAAGGAGGGTTATGGGTTTGATTGCAACTTTAGATAAAACCAATGTTAAGGGAGCTAATAGCCACAACCTCTGGTCTCTAAAGGACTGCCTCTCTCTTGTCACATTTTCTCTCTAGAGCACATTGCTAGGATAGCAACTGAGTTCTGTTCTCAAAGATATGTTAACCGGGGTATGAAAAAGGAAAAACAATAGTGATCTAAGCCAAGGGATGGCAGGATTGTGAGGAAAGGGGTAAACAGGTACCAGTAAGGGAGGATGGTCTGGTCCCTCACCCACTTCCTCGAGCAGCTCCAGCTCACTGCCTCTGACAGTGGATGGATCAAGGCTAAAGAACACCTTAGTTAAAAGAGGCAGGATAAGCAAAGATGGACAGGGATGCATTCTCTCTCCCTTGTTGTTTTTTTTAAAACAGGAAACTCACTGTGGAACTTGACTTCCCTCCATCATTGGAATGGATACTTAGAAACCAGGACTTCAGAGAAGTGTTGCCTGGTCTTTACCTATACAATGCCTAGGAACTTCCTGGGAAATGGGAAAAAGTGGTTGCCAGAGAAAGTATAAATTTCAACATTGTACTTATAATGGATCTGTCCCTTTGGAAATATTTACATAAAATAACATCTGTGGTTATCAAAAGAACAGTTTCCTAATAGTAACTCTAATAGAGGGCCATGAAAAATTAACAGCAAGTGGAGAGGGCCTATATTTTGTCTAACATCCATTCCAAAAATTAAGGTACTAAATCCAGAGGTCAACCCAGGATCCTTCTTAAAATAGTCCTTGCTTTTAAGGGGGAAAAGAGACAAAGTCTCAAGCTTAATTTTATAGTAATGAGTGATATCAAACAAAGATTACATCTAGCAATTTAGAGCTTTTCTCTCTTTCCTCATTCTGACTCATTGGTTATAAGTCTATAGTGTCAACTAGCAGGAATAACACTCAGGGTAGTTTAGAGTATAAAGAAAATACTGTTATAACTTACATTGAAAAAAGGATCACAAATCACTAGTAGCTAGGAAAAGTTTTAACTAGTCTATTTATAATTATGAATCTAAAGCTATAAAAGATTATTATAATTCAGCATGGCCAAGGCCAATATATCAAAGTGTACTGTAGGAACCAGCCTATGAGCTTGAACCTGACCAAGGGGTGATGAGGATGAAAAGTAAGGAGACATAGAATCAGGTTAAAATATGGAGGGCCAGGGGGCTCTTGTCTGCTTTTGATATAGAGATCAAAATGACTGGCGAATCTTGGCTTTATTCCCTCAGACATGGGCACAAGCAATTAGAGCTACACAGGATTCATCTGTCTCCCACCCTCCGTGGTACTTGTTTAAGTAAACAACAAGATCTCAGGTGATTTTATTTTTCCTTGCAGCATGTCAGCATACTTGCATGCCCACTTTCTTAGTTCTCACTGCGGAGGTCAATTAGGCCTCAATCATCTGATCTCCCACAGTGTACACTCCAGTTAAACATAATTATTTTATATATTCTATGTTTTCTTTATTCATCTGCCTGTTACTTTGTTTTAATAAGTGGCTACAGTACCTGCAACTGCTTCATTAAATATATTTTTGAGATCATATCAATGTTATTTTTTATTTTCATTTTTGCTCTTAACAACTTTTGGCTCCGTTGGGGCTTTCTGTGGAAAACTGGTTGTACAAGTTTGCTGAAGTGTCCAAACTCACTTAAAGTATTACAGAATGGAGGCTAGTAGGCTGAGGCATACATGGATCTCACAGTGCAAATCTTAAGTTTTGGTAACCTAAAGTTTATCTATGGTTAGGTTAATATGCGTGTTTCTATGTGTTAACTTTCAGATATATATTCTATTTAAATTGGCTTATAGATAAAAGGACACTCATGATATTAGCCCAAGTACTTTCCTTCACATAGATTATCAATGAGCTAATTTAAATTGGTCAATGAGATAAAAATACTGATGTCCTTCAGGTTGATGTTATGTTTTCCTCTATGTCGTTAGCCAAGCAAGATAGTATTTATCTAAAAGTTGATTTAATTCATGCAATGCCCATTGTTTTCTGTGTACAATAATTTAAGAATTTTTCTGCTGGATGTGGTGGCACACACCTACAATTCCAGCATTCAAGAGGCTGAGGCAGGAGGACTGCCATGAGTTCAAGTCCAGCCTCAACTACATGATGAATTCAAGGCCAGCCTAAACTACACAGCAACACCATATCTCAAAACAAAATTTTTTTTTTCCTTTGGTTAAAGTGAGAACCCTTGGGTCTGGGAACTGCTGGGCAAAACTCTGAAAAAGCAACTGCCTGAACCAATTTGCTTCAGTTTTCTCCATGAATGGATGACTTCTCTAGTTTTTCCCAGAGTCTTATAGTAACACATCTCAACATATGTTATAAAATTATTTCATAATTATGTTGTCTATAATTAAAATGTTAAAAGTTTTCTATGTCTAAAGCCACAAGGTGTTCTTAAAATATTAAAATGCTTTGGTTAAGCTTATGAAAATTCAATTAAAATCAAAGGCTTTGTATTTTACTAAGATAATCTCTTGTGTTTTCCATTGTTAGTGTTTTGGTCACTAAAGAAACTGAGTTTTAAGAGCTAAAGAGTCTAAATGTTAACATGTAAAATGTTTTTGATAATCGGTTTATGTGGACAAATGAACAACTATTATCTTAGACTATGACACTCTGCATATCTCAGACTGCATATACATCTAAAAAACTCATAATGTGCTGTGACTCTGTGTTTTAATGCAAAGTCTATGGAATCAAGACTACATAAGGCCAAGGGCCGGGAATTTAGCTCAGTGGTGCCACCCCTGCCTGGCAAGACAAGGTCCTAAGTTTGATTCTAGGTATCAAAAAAAAAAAAAAAACTACATAAATTTAATGTGTACAAAGTAATGTGTTCTCTTTTATACAACATGCATTACATCTAAACATTAGACATATAAAATGATCAAAATTTTAACATCTCTTTAAATTTAATCTTTTCATTTAAACTTGATCTACATCTAGTGGATTTGATTTAGCAAATATTTTGTTATTGTATAAATGAGGTACACCTTCATATTGGGTAATAATTCTGTTTATGGTCAGTAACACTGTTTCCTAAACTTGTAAGAAATCTAAAGAAATTTTTTAATCTTGTCACGTAGTTCCATCATGTAAAACTGTTAAAGGCTATATAGCTGTGAAGATAATTAGTGTAAACCTCATGGTATATTAAGTGCATTTGTGTTTTCCAAGTGTACAGGACTTAGAGGACGCAGAACTTAAAAATACATATTATACTGATGATTTCCAGAGGAAAGCTGTTTATAATGGTGAACTTTTTTAGGTTTGTGTTTGTGTGACTATGTACTTATAACAGTTTTATGTACTTAAACACTATATAATACAGGCAGTATAACTCTTAATGATTAGGTTGGACATTAGTAACTTATAAATTACATCTATAAACAAGTACATTCTATTTAAAAAGTACTTTATGAAAAGGTAACATTTAAATAAGGGTTTATTTATGATATTTAATATAATTAGACAAAGGTAACCAATTGATAAAATAGACATTTTAATATATTTCACAGATAATAACAAGCACCTAATCATTCTAATAAAATGTGTCATGATACATTAAGATGCTGTGTTGCCTCTTGATTTAAATTTTCCATGTAAAACTTTATAACATATATTTTAACATTCGAAAGGAATTTGACTTTTAAAAGACAGCTATGATTGTTAAAATAAATAATGGGTTTCTGACCATACATTATATTTCAAAGTGCTCAATATAAGATAGGATTATAATAGTTAAATCTACAGCTTTCACTTCAGTACTGGCATAACTGACCTTTTGAGTGTTGAACAACTCGGGCTTGGAGAACAGAGCTAAAAAGGATAACTGGGCTATGAGAGCAGCCAATATTTTGGCTTTTGCTCTGCAAGGTCAACCAGGACCCAGGACATGATGAGATCCCTCTAAAAGGATCCTGCACCTCCAGTGAGTCACCCAGTCTCCTAAGGAGGGAGATTATTGGACCCCAGAGGACAGGAGTCGATCAGTGTACATTGTGCTAAAAGGAGGGTCACAAAAGAGGAAAATGTCTACTATGCTTCCAAGGGAAGCCACGTGGTCAAGGAAGACTGTGACTCATCCTGGCAGATGACACTGCTAAAGCAAAAACTATATAGCAGCTAAGAGACTCCCCACATAGCCCCGAAAGTAATCCCTGAGGAGCCTTAACTGACCTTGACAAATATATATGGAGATTAATTTTGATTAACATAGGTTTCACTTTAACTCGGTCTTAAACACAAGGCAGAGAATTATAATAAAAAAGATATATAAAAGAATAATAATATTAAACAAAAAGCTAGGCTAGATATAAAAATGGGCCTCCAAACACTGCATTAGCCCCTGATGGCAGCCTATAGCTACACATGCAATTTATCACCATTATGGTTCTACAAGTCTGGAAAGCTACACTGCAGCTATAGAGGCACAAGGGTCTTTAAATTCCTTAAATTAGATAATCCTTCAAAACCACAGAGCCCTGGATTTCCTTATGGCCAAATCAGGAAAAAACTTGCACACTCATAAGGAACATTTATTATCTTTAGATAAATGATTCACATCAAATGAAAGAAACCCTAAGGACTGTGTAAAATATCAGACTCACAGATAACCTCGATAAACAGGCAGGTCTAGGACCTTTGATTTGGGTCCTTCCCTCAATCACCCCAATCTGTCTTTTCATTCCAGTTCTTATGTTTGGGCCATGCATTCTTAATCTCTTGGTGAAATCTCTTGCTTCTCACCTATAGGCTGTCAAACTCCAAATAGTCATATAGTTGGAGCCAGTGATGAATGTGCTTGACTCCTTTTACCAGAGTTCACTAGACTGACCCTCTGAAGAGTCCATAACTGTCCACCCCACAACATGACTTCTATCAAAGGCCCCTGAGGTTAGCTCTCTAGAGAAAAATCCATAACTGCTATGCCCCTACACAAATCCCTTTCAACAAGAAGAGACTAGATTTGGTCTTCACCTACCTTCCCTAATGGTAGTTAAGGACTTCTTCAGAGGGGGAAATATAAAAGGCAGTTTAGCTAGTTAGCTTATATTTAGGAAGCCAATAAAAGACAAAGCCTAAGATAAATTCAGCTGGTTACAAAGAAAATAGCACATATACCAAGTTAGGAGCTAATTCAAGCCACATAGCTGGTTAAGCTTAGAAATATAAAAGCAAACACCAGAAAAGTGTTAAAGAGTTAAGAATCTTACCTCTCAAGAAAGAAACTTCTTAGGGAAAATACACTGTTCACTATCAGGTCCTCCCACCTCCAGGATGGACTTCAGGAAATTAAAAATCCAATGTAACCAATTTCTTTTGAACTCACTTTCTTTTAATTTCAGCCATCTGAGTAATTGTGCGTTCTTTATTACAAAGCCTAAACTCCAATTAGTTACTTTTAACCCACAAAACCACCCATGATAGGCAGTCACTGGATAGTTGAACAAGGTCCAAGACTCTGCTTATCCATATAAGACCAAGACAGAGGCAGTGCTCCAGCACCCCATTTTCCAGGACCCCTCCTGAAAACCCAAAAGGAGTTATCTTTTATATTTCTAAGGAGCATTCTCCTAACGTCCTCCTTTTGTCTGCAATGTCATTCTTTGACTTCATGAGGTAACAAGCTTGGTTTATATGGTGAAAGCTGTTTCACTAAGGTATTAAGGTGATGAGTCTTGATTGACTTGTCTTTTGCTGATTTTGCTCTGTGATCGAGCTGAAAACTTTGACCTCTTTTCTCTGAATATGCTTTTCTCCAAAGATTCTTCTCTCTTACTATGCACAGATCAGATTATGTATCTTTTAACAGTATAATTATAATGCTTTATTAATCTTTAGATAGTTAACTAAAAATTTGCTGTTGAATTCTTGTTTACTATTAGTGGAGATATAGCTGTCATATTTAGCACACATTAGATGCAGGTCAATACTTGGGTTGTCTTAAAGTTTACAATATAATTGTGGATTTCTTCTCTACAGTTAAGGGTGGTACATATTTAGTTCTTTAGGTATGTTGAAATCTAATTTGTCATGAACAATACTGCTGTAGCTGATTTACTTGATATTATCAGGGTAATGTAATTCTTGGTATTAATGGTTTTTCTCTGAAAGCCAACACCCAGGTTACCTTTGTGACATTAACAATACTAGGGTACATGACCAGAGAACTCAGTTTAGGCCAATTGCAGGACATCCTCTCCTCACAAATTGACCATGGTGATTGTATCTTGAAGAAGAGACAAAGGACCATATCTCCCCACATCCAAAGTACATCACTGAAAAGCGATTAACTTGAGTTCTCTGTACTAGCAACAAAATATTTACACTGTAATTGTCCAGAAGTCTCAGAAAAACAAAACAAAACAAAATAAAAACCAATAGAAACAAAAAAAAATAAGGCAACAAAATTCCTCTTCAAACTCACAACTCCCCTAAAGCCAATCTAGTCCAAGGTGCATCGCGAGGGAGAATAGCATAAGCCCCACACCGACATTACTTAAAAGGGGATAACAGAGGATGTTAGAAAACAGATGAATAAAATGCTACTCATTGTGATCACAGAAGATATTACCAAATAGATAATGGAAATAATAACTAAAAAGATGCAGGAGCTCTCAGAAGACACTAATTAAAAGCTAGCTTATCCATGGCTGGATAGAGGAGGAGTCACATCTGAGAGACTCAGAAAAGATCACCTAAAAACGCAGGTAATTGTAAGAAGGGAAGCACATATCCTTGATACAAAAGATCAATTTGAATGAAAAGACTTGTAGATTAAACAAAATGTCTCCATAGGAGTTTAAAAGAGGGGAAGCAGTCAGGTAGGACTGGCCAGCAGGGCATCCACTCTCACCCATAACAGGAACAGCATTTTAAGAAGTTCCCAAATAGCTGGAGGGTCCCAAGCCGTGTGGCTGAGTCTAGCCTCACAAGATAGATGTGAGATATACAGGCCCTTGTTCTCATCATCCCTCTTTAAACACGGAGAAGGCTGCAGCCTGGCAGCAGTTTTGCCAGAACATACCAGGGGAGAGTGATCAAGGAGGGGAGCAGTTCTCTCCCCCATCCACCCAATCTCAGACTCTTGGGAATCTTCAGTATTGGACTCCAGGCACACCCAAATCACTGCTGAAAGCCTATAGTATATCCATGCCAACTGGAACATTCATCCAGCACACAGAGCTACCATTGGTCTGGTTTGAGTCTATACTTGGCTCCCTGAGCTCATTTCAGCCTACACGAGCTCTCACTACCCTGCTGTAATCCTAGACCTGCCATAGACTTGGTTTGACATCTAGCACCACTCCCTGGGAAATCTGGGTTTACATAGGGTATTCCAATCTTGTATAAATCTCTGCCTGGTATACTGGGATTGTGACTGTCCATTCAGCCCAAGGCATACTGCCTCCACGATGGACACATTGAAATCTTCACCTTGCCTTCTGCAAGAGTCCCAGGCACAGTGCTTGCCTAACACAATAGGCCATTCCACTGTCTGGTTAAGCAGCAAGGGTTAAAGGTCTGCTTATTTTCCGTAGTACTCCAGACAGTGAAAAACACTATCCAGTCCCCTGTGACCTCACTGGGCCTTGAGGAATCGCGCCACATTAGTATTGGGAATACCTGGATCTCCTCTGGGTTTCCTAACTTGACAGGAGCGTCCACTTGGTGTCTAGAGCTGGTCCCATGGACACCAGAGTATATATTAGGTAACCAGTGTTGGTCGCCAACCAGTAGGAATCCATGACAGGAGCTTCAGAACCAAGGCCCCATACCTTCTGTTGTTCAATACCACAGCTTGAACAGTTACCACAAACGAAATTATAGAAAGAAGTCCCTTTGAACTGAGTAACCTCCACACAAACTCACAGACTTTATTTTAAAGAGGGGCAGAGAAATGTGACTTTCGAGATTAAAGACTACTGGTCCTGGAAGAAAACACTTCTGGAAATACATATGAATCTCCTCTCTCTCTCTCTCTCTCTCTCTCTCTCTCTCTCT
>NW_004624762.1:19027297-19053611 GCF_000247695.1 Heterocephalus glaber | reverse complement strand
TCTCTCTCTCTCTCTGTCTCTCTCTCTCTCTCTCTCTGTCTGTCTCTGTCTCTGTCTCTCTCTCTCTCATTCTTCTCCATTCATTTAACCCAATATGTTTGGTTCCTCTATCGCTAAGATTTTGATTTTGTACTATTTTTTGAAATTTTGCTGGAGGTTGGAATTTTACCACCCATTTTATTGTCCCTCACTTTTTTAAAATTAATTTTTGGTACATTTTAGGTGTACAATATAATGACATTCATCACTGGAAATTTGTACCTTTACATAATCTCTCTTGGTTCTTTTTTTTTCCCACTCCCCTGCCCTCCCTTCAACCCCTCAATCCCTCCCTATTTACAAAGACTTTGTTTTCATTTCTTCATTTTCTCACATTAATTCTATTCCCTTCTTTTTAAATATTACTTTGTTTTATTTTTAATAGGCCCTTTAAAATTAACTCTCACTTCTTTTCTCACTTTCTGTCTTTTAATTTTTTCCCTTAGTAATATTTTTCTTATTTTCTTTCCTCTGGTTTAATCTCAACTCCGTATTGTTTATGGTTTGCTTAGGTGATCTTCTCTCTTACTGTTATCTAATACAACTAATTTCCCTTTACTCCTTAACAGGATCTTTTACATCAGTCTTACCACATTCTTCATATCTTCAAACTCTTTATCACTTCATCTATTGCTTTTTCATAATCTATTGTTTCTTTTTCTTCATGCTGATACCCGTACCATTTACTCTTATGAATCCATAGGTGTTTTTCATACTGCAGCTGAATATTGCTCTACAGTGACAGGAACTACAATTCCAGTATTGAGTGGATATTTACTGTATATAATATTCTGATTTTTCTTAGATTTTGTTATAGGACTATAAATCATGTACCTATGGTTAAAAGTGGCAAAGCATTAGTTATTACAGTTTTTCATTTTCCAGTTTGTGTTTGATGCTCTTGCTATTACCGGTTGTGCTACTTTAGTGAAGGTGACATATTTCTTGTGATCAACTGATCTTCTTTGTATACCAATATCTACATTGTCTTGGGGTCATAAACCATATTACAGTCCAGTACCAAAGAACTGGATATTAGACCAAACAGACTGCAAACTTTCATGCCTAATAAACAGAAGAGGTAGGATCCTGGGACAGATTACAAGGCCAAAAGCCAGATACACCTAGAAGACATCTCTGAAAAGTACTCATTACCTAAAGAAGTCTCGATACTAGTAAAAAAGCTACCATATGCAATTTACAAACCTCAATGCAGAAAACAAATAAACAAAAAATAGAAAATGAGAAAATGCAAAAGTAAGATGCACTCTCAAAGGCCCAATTTCACCAAAGCAAACCCAGGGGGCACTGAGGTAGACAAAATCAAAAGCCATGCAGCCGAATTTTCTGAAATGAAAGAATCAGAAACAACAAACCAGATGAATAAGACTCTTGACAAATTCAAAGCAGAAATAATTACACAGATAATTAAAGAGATGATGACCATGATGAAGGAAATGGTTAATGAATCTAGAGTAGATACAGATGAAAACATAAGGGATCTGAGGAAAGAAATGGAAACCATGAATGCTCAACCAAAAATAACTGGATGCCATAAAACAAAATCAAACAAAAACCCAGGAGACTGAAAATTCTATTGAAATTATGTCCAGCAGAGTTAACCAATGTGAAGATAAAAATATCACATCTGGAAGACAGGGCTGTGGTTGGGGATTGATAAATGAAATGTTTCTTAGAAACAGGAAAGGACTATGAAAAATCAATCCAACAGCTGCTAGATGACGCAAAGAAGACAAATATAAGATTAACTGGAATCAATGAAAAATCAGAAAGCACAGAGGGCATAAATATCTTGTTCACAGAAGTAATAACAGAACTTTCCAACCATGGGGAAAGAATTTGACATACAAATAAGTAAGGCATACAGAACTCCAAATAGCTATGATCAGAAAAAAACAAAAAAAAATACCAGAATAAGAAACATAGAGTCAAGATTTCAAAAATTCAACACAAGAACAGAATATTAAAAGCTGTTAAAGAAAAGAAAAGTTACTACCTATAAAGGAAAACCCATAAGAATCACATAAGACTTCTCAACACAAACTCTAAAGTGAAGGAGAGCTTGGAGTGAAGTATTTCATGCTCTGAAAGAAAACAATCTTCAACCCAGATAAACTCTGAAAAATTGTATTCAATATTGATCAATAAATAATATACTTTTATGATAAAGAACACCTGAAGAAATTTATGACCACCAAACCAACATCCCCAAAAGTTCTGAATGGTATTCTAGAAAAAGATAAGGAGGACAGCAATGCCAAGAATCCCAACAGAATGAATTCACCAGCAAGGAAAACTATTAAATAGAAGGGAAAGGGAACCAACAACAGGAAAATAACATAATGAAAAGGATAAGCCAATACCTATGAGTAATAACTATCAATGTGAATGGTTTCAATTCACCAATCAAAAGAAACAAATTGGCAGAATGGATCAAGAAATAGGATCCAACAATATACTGAATATGAGAAACACATTCATCTCCAAGAGAAATTCATAGACTGAAAGTGCAAGGTTGGAAAACAATACTCCATACAACAAGAACCTAGAAAACAGCAGGAGTAGCTATTCTAATTGCAGACAAAATGGAATCCAAGCCAAGACTGATCAGAAAAGACAAAGGTCATTACATACTTGCTAAGTGAACAATCCAAGAGGAAGAAATAATAATCATGAAATATTTGCACCAAGTACTAGAGCACTCAACTAAATTAAAAAAAACAATGAATATGAAAATCAGATAAGCACTAATAAAATTATGATGAGGGACCTGTCACAAATAGATTAACTAGACAAAGAAAAAACCAACAAAGAAATATCAGAGTTGAACTAAACTTTTAAACAAATGATCTTAATGAATATATAGTGTTCCACCCAACAGCAAAAGGACACACATTCTCCTCATTAGTAATGGGACATTCTCCAAAATAGGCCACATACTAGCTCATAGAACATGCTTAAGTCAGTGCAAACTAATTGAATTTATCCCATGCATGTTACCAGACTATAGTGCAGTGAAATTGGAGATCAATGGAAAATGAAACCATAAAAACTACATAAATACATTGAAATTAAATAATAACCTTTTGAACAACCAATTGATCACAGAAGAAATTAAAAAAGAATATAGGAACTTTCTACAATTGAACAGTAATGCCAATGCAACATACTGGAAATTATGGGATGCAATGAGAGCAATCCTAAAAGGGAACTTTATAGCATGAATTCCCACATCAGAAAAACAGAGCGAGCTCAAATAAATAACCTAAAGTTGAACCTTAAACTTCTAAAAAAAGAAGAGCAAGTCTAACCCAAAGCTCATATGAGGATGGAAATTATAAAGATTAGAGCAGAAATTAATGTAATTGAGACTAAGAAAAGAATACAAAGAATCAATCAACTGAAAGGTTGATTCTTTGAAAGATAAAATAGACATACCTTTAAACAACCTTATCAAAACAAGGATAGAAAAGACCCAAATTTATCCAATGAAGAATGAAAAGGGTGCAATCACAATGGATCCAGAAGGTCATCAGTACCTACCTTTACTCTGATAAATCTTTATTCTGATAAGAACATTCAAAAGAAATTGATGGATTCCTAGATATATATGAATTACCAAAGCTGAATCAAGGAAATAGAAAAATTATAAGTAACCCAATAACAGTCAATGAAATTAAAGAAGTAAAAAAGAAAAACTATCAACAAAGAAAAGCCTAGGACCTGACAAATTTACTGTTGTATTCTACAAGAACTTCAGAGAAGATGTAATGCCACTACTCCTCAAATTCTTTATTGAAATTGAAAGGGAAGCAATATTCCCAAACACGTTCTTGAATTCAAGGATCACCCTGTTACAAAAACCAGAGAAGGACCCAACCTAAAAAGAGAACAACAGACCAATCTCTGTAATAAATGTAGATGCAAAAATCCTCAGTAAAACACTGGCAAACAGAATGCAAGAAATCATCAAAAAGATTATACAGCATGACCAAGTAGGATTCATCCCAGGGATAGAGTTGCTTCAACATACACAAATCAATAAATGTAATACACCATATAACAAAGACAAAGACAAAAATCACATGATCATCTCAATAGATGAAGAAAAAGCATTTGACAAAGTCCAACACTCATTCATGATAAAAATCCTACAGAAAATTGGAATAGATAGTCTTTTTCTCAATCTGATAAAAGCTATGTGTAATAAACCAAAATCCAACATCATACTAAGTGGATAAAAACTGAAAGTGTTAACTCTAAAATCAGGAAAAAGACAAGAATGCCTATTATCTCCACTCCTGTTCTATATAATTCCGGAAAGATTAGTCAGAGAAATTAGACAAGAGAAAGAAATAAAAGAAATATGAAAAGGAAAGGAAAAAGTTAAATTATCATTATTTGCTAATGACATGATATCCTAAGTAGGAGACCCACAAAACTCTTCCAAAAACTCCTAGAATGAATTATCAAATTGAGTTGTGTAGCAAGACAAAAAGTCAACACTCAAAAATAATTAGCATTCCTATACACAAATAAAAACTGAGACAGAATCTTTCACAATAGCAGCAAGAAAAATGAAATATATAGGAATCAATCTAATGAAGGAAGTGAAAGACCTTTACATTAAAAATTACAGTACTCAAAGAAGGAGATTGAAGAAGATATCAGAAAATGGAAATATATTACTTGTTCTTGGATAGGCAGAACCAATACAGTGAAAATGACCATTCTTCCAAAACTGTTCCACAGATTTAATGCAATTCCAATCAAAATACCAACAGCATTCCTCACAGAACTAAAGAAAACACTCCTAAAATTTGTATGGAACAAGAAGAGACCTATAATAGCAAAAGCAATTTTAGGCAGCAAGGGCAAGGAAAGAGGGATCACAATCCCTGATTTGAAGTTATACTATACAGCTATAGTGATAAAAAACTGCATCATACTCAGAAAAAACAATAACAACACACAAAACAGACTCAAGGATCAATGAAACAGAACAGAAGATGCAGAAACAACTCCAAGCACACTCAGCTACCTTATCTTTGACAAAGAGACCAAACATTTTCAGTGGAAGAATTATAGCCTCTTTAACAAGCGGTGCTAGAAAAACTGGCTTTCCACATGCAGAAGATTAAACCTAGCCCCATATCTCTCATCATGCATTAAATTAAAATTAAAATGGATCAAAAATCTAAATATTAAAACAGAAACACTTAATCTAATGGAAAATAGAATAAGTAAAATCTTGAAGACATAGATATAGGCAAAAACTTCATGAACAAAATGTTGACTGCACAGGTAATATTACAAAGAACCAACAACAGGGATCACGTCAATTTAAAAAGCTTTTGTACAGCAAAAGAAACCACCAACAGAGTGAAGAAATGACCAACAGAATGGGAAAAAAATTGTAACCAGTTACTCCTCAGACAAATAACTAATATCTAGAATACATAAAGAACTAAAATATCAGACCCCCCTAAATTTAAAGACCCAATCCAAAAATGTGCATCTGAAATAAGTTGACACCTCTCCACTGAAGAAGTGAAAACACCCAATAAATATATAGAAAAAATGTTTCACATCACTGTTTATTCAAGAAATACTAATTAAAACAACATCGTGATTCTATCTCACTCCAGAAAGAATGGCTATCATCAACAAATCAATAACAAATGCTGGTGAGTCTGTTGGAAAAAGGAACCCTTCTTCATTGTTGGTGAGAGTGTAAATTGGTACAACCACTATAGAAATGAATATGGAGAATTCTTCATAAATTAGAACTAGAGGTTCCACTTGATTCAGCTATTCCTCTCCTAGGTATCTTTCAAAAAAAGGTAAAAGCATAATACCACAGTGATATATGCATACCCATGTTTATAGCAGCACAATTTATAATAATTAAATCATAGAAACAGCCCATATGCCCGTCAACCAATGAATGGATGATGAAAATGTAATTTTCATATACAATGGAGTACTACTACGCCATAAGAATAATAAGCTTGAGACATTTTAAAGTAATTGGATGCATTCCAATACCATAATCATAAGTGGAGTAAATCAGACAGGCAGGTTTAAATATCACATTGTTTCTCTTGTATGAGAAACCCAAAAGGTAAATAAGGAGCAAAATCAGGGATAGATTTTGGGGAAGTCGGAAGAACTTATTCAAATGGGAAGCAGTACAAGGGAGAGAGGAACTAGAAGGGAAAGAAGGGAAAAGGGATAAAAATAGAGAATGGACGGGACAAATGGAAACAAAGCTACTGTCAATGGTGAGTGGGAGAGGAGAAGAATGGAAAAAATGAAGAATTAAGATACATACACACAAAAAAAGATACATACACATTCAATTTCCTCACGATGAATGTGATCATTAGGTATGGCAGATATGTACTAATATAATTTATAGAATGCTAGCTAAGCTAAACCAAACAATACAAAATCTAAATGACCAGTTTAGTGAAGAAATAGAATCTATTAAAGTGTTTCAATCCAAAAACAAGGTGATTAAAAATTATATTTGAATATATTAGGCAGCAGCTGTGCCCAAAGTGAGGACAGAATTTCAGATGTAGAATACAATGATGACTTCAAAGACCAACTACAGAATGATAACTTTAAAGCGACAAGAGAACATGGCAAATAGATTCAACAACTGATAGAAGACACAAAGAAGGCTAATCTAAGAGTAAATGGAGTAAATGAAAAATCAGAAGACAGAACAAATGGTGTAAAAAACCTGTTCGCAGAAATGACGTCAGAAAATTTCCGAAGTATAGGAGGAAAAAAACATACAGAGATAAGAACCTGAAATGGCCATGACCAAAAGAGAACCTCTCCACAGCTCATTATACTCAAAGTACCAGAAGTCCACTTCAGGGACAAAATTTTATAAGTTGTTAGAGAAAGCAGTGAATCACATATAAATGTAAACCTATTAGAATTACAGGAGACTTCTCAACACAAATCTTTAAGGCCAGGAGCGCTTGGAGTGAAACATTTCAAGCTGTAATAAATAACATCTTCAAACTGAAAATGATATATCCTGCAAAACTTTCCTTCAACATTGATGGAGAAATCAGGTGTTTCCACATGTGCAGCACTTCAAGAAATCTGCGATCGCCAAACTAGCATTACAAAAAATTTTCAAGGATATCATAGAAAGAGAAAATGAAATTTAAAAATGGCAATAACTTAAAAATGGGTATAATTGGCAATATGAGCAGCTAAGCAAAAGGGAAAAATTATAAAAAGTCAGCAACAGAAAAATTAATCCAATGACAGGAATATATCGATACCTTTCAATAATAACTCTCAATGAGAAAAGTCTCAATTCCCAAATCAAAAGACACAGATTGTCAGAATAGATCAAGAAACAAAACCCCCAAATATCCAGTATAGAAGAAACACATTTAATTAAAAATAAATTCACAGACTAAAAATCAAAGGATGGAAAACAATATTCCATGCAATGCGAACCCAGAAAAATGCAAAAGGTATTTTAATTTCAGACAAAGTGAATTTCAAGCCAAACACTAACCAGAAGAGACAAAAACATCAAAACATATTGGTTACTGGAACAATTCAACAAGAAGAGATAGTAATATATATGCAACAAACACCAGCACATATAACTTCATAAAGCAAACAAGAATGAGCATGAAAAAAATAGATAAACACCATACGATTATCATGGAGAACCTCAATACCCTACTGTCACAAATACATCAACTAGAAAAATAAATAAATAAATAAATAAATAAATAAATAAATAAATACATCAACTAGATAAATGTTAACAGAGGAACATCAGAGTTGAAGCAAACTCTGAACAAATGGGCTTAATATATATCTACGGAGTGTTCCACCTAACAACAGAATACATATTCTTCTCAGTAGGACATTGGACTTTCTGCAAAATAAACCATATACCACCCCATAAAGCATCCTTAAGTAAAAGTAAAATAATCACAATTATCCTCTCCATATTATCAGGTCATAGTGCACTGAAACTAGAAATCAATGGTAGAAGAAACCACAGACACTATGCAAATACATGGAAATTAGTCTCTTGAGTAATCAAAGAGTCACAGAAGAAATTAAGGAAGAAATTAGACACTTTCTAAAACAAAAAGATAATGTCAGTATAACATACTGGAACTGATGGGATGCAATGAAAGTATTCCTAAGAGGAAAGTTTACAACAGTGAATGCCCACATCAGAAAAACACAGTGAGCTCAAATAAATAACCTAATGCTCCACTTCTAGGTAAAAAAAAAAACAAAAAAAACCACAAACAAACCCAAGGACAATGCAAATTCAAAGCTAGTATGAGGAAGGAAATTATGAAAATCAGAGCAGAAATTAATGATATTGAAACTAAAATAAAAATATATGAAATCAGTGAATCAAAGAGTTGGTTCTTTGAAAGAATAAATTAAATAGACAAACTCTTAGCCAAGTTTACCAAAATAACAAAAGAACAAAGCCACATTTATGTAGTTAGAAATGAAAAAGCAAAATCACAAAGGGTTCTGCCAAATCCAGAAAATCATTGGTAACTACTTTGAGAACCTGTACTCTAATAAAGTGGCAAAGTCAGAAATGGATAAGTACTGTACCTACATACATATGAACTACCAAAGCTGAACCAAGAAAATATGAAAATCCTGAATAATCCAAGTAGTCAATGAAATTGAAGAAGTAAAAATCCTACCAAATAAGAAAAGTCTAGATCCTTACAGATTCACTACCAAATTCTACAAGATCTTTAGAAAAGATCTAACATAAATATTCCTCAAGCTCTTTAATGAAATCAAAAGAGAAACAGTTCTCTCAATCATTCCTGAAAGCAAGCATTACATCAATTCCAATACCACAAAAGGACTCAGCAAAAAAGGAGAACTATAGACTAATCACTTTAATGAACATAGATACAAAAATCCTCAATGAAATACTGTCAAGCAGAGTGCAACAAGTTATCAAAAAGATCATACATCATGACCAAGTACAATTTATTTTAGGGATGTGGCAATGATTGAGCATATGCAAATCAATAAATGTAATACACCACATGATCAGAAACAAGGGCAAAATTCACATGATCAGCCCAATAGAGTCAAAAAAGTTCTTTGACAAAATCCACCATCCATTCACGTTTAAAAAAAAATTCTGATGAAAATAGGTACATAAAGTCTTTATCTCAAACTAATGGCCAACATCATATTAAATGGACAGAAGATGAAATTTTCCTTCCAAAATCAAGAACAAGACAAGGATATCCACTATCACCATTCCTGTTCAGTGCAGTTTTCTCAATGTTGGAGCAATCAGACTAGGGAAAGAAATATATGATAGATATATATATATATATATATATATAGGAAAGGAAGAAGTTAAATTATTATTTGTAGATGAGATGATTATCTTCACTGAGGAATCCAAACTTTACCAAAAGACTAATATAATTATTAACCTAGTTCAATAGTGTAGCATGATACAAACTCAACATTCAAAAGTCAGTGGCATTCCTGTACACCAATAATAAACTCACTGAGAGAGAAATTAGCAAAACAATATCTTTCATAATATCATTAAGAAAAATGAAATACTTCAGTATTGACCTAATCACAAAAGTGAAAGTTATCTCCAATGATGTTTTAGAGTACTGCAGTACTCTAAAAAAGGAGATTGAGAAGGATATCAGAAAATGAAAAGACATCCCCTGTTCCTGGATAGTAAGAACTAATATAGCCAAAAATGGCCATACTTCCAAAACTGTTCTACACATTTAATGTAATTCCAAGAAATATATCAACAGCATTCCTCACAAGACTAGAAAAATAATCTTAAAATTTATATGGAACCAGAAGAGAACTCGAAGAGTAAAAGCAATTCTGCACAACAAAGTCAAGGCTGAAAGTATCACAATCCTGGACTTTAAGTTATACTACATACCTAACCTACTTTGATTTTTGTCAAAAGCATGGAGTTGGCAAAACAAAAAAAAATAGATTTGTGGATAAATGGAATAGAATAGAGGATGCAGATCCATCTACAGGTAGGTACAATTAGCTACCTTACATTTGACAGAGGTGTCAAATAGTTTTACTGGCTATCCAAATGCTGAAGATTGAACCTAGACCTATATGTCTCACCATGCACTAAACTGAAATCAAAATGGGCCACATACCTAAATATTAAAACAGAAACATTTAATTGGCTGGAAGACAAAATAGATAAAACTCTTGAAGACATAGGCATAGGCAAATAATTTGAGTAGAACCCAATTTTCACAAGAAATAATACCAAGAATCTCATTGAATTACATCAAATTAAAGAGGTTCTGCTTCTCAAAGAAATCACCAACAAAGTAGAAACAAACTAAAGAGTGTGAAAAATGCTATTTACTTCTCAAAGGACTAATATCTAGACTATGTAAAGAACTCAAAACAATTAGGCCCTCAAAAAAGTAGGTCCCACAAATGTAATGACCCAAATAAAAATGGGAATATGTCATGAATAGATTTTTTTCAGAAGAAAAATTGCAAATGTCCCATATATACAAAAATGATCAAAGTCCCTGGCCTTTCAAGAAATGCAAGTTAAAACATCATGGAAATTCTACCTCACTCAAGAAACAATGTCTATCTTCAAAAAATCAAATAATAACAAATGCTGGAGAGAAGGTAGGAAAAAAGGAACACTTCTTCATTGTTAGTTGAAATATAAAGTGTACAACCACTATGGAAATCAGTATGGAGATTTCTCAAAAAAGTACAAGGATAAATTCTATTTGAGCTAGCTATTCCCTTTGTAGGAAAGAGTTAAAGTCATCATATTACAGTTATATGTGCATACTGTGTTTTATAGCAGCACAATGCAAAATAGCTAAATATTGGAAGCAGCCAATTTGTCCATCAACAGATAGATGTATAAAGAAAATGTATTCATATATAATGGAGTAATACTCTGCCCAAAAAAGGGTATAGTTGTCGTTTGTAGGAAAATGGATGCACTTTGAGACTATAGTATTAAGTGAAGTAAATCAGACACACAAGCTTAAATTTTGCATGGTTGGTCTTATATAGGAAACTCAATATACAAATAAAATGCCAAATAAAAGACAGAAAGTATTAAGTAGTGAAATAGATCTTTGGCGTATAGAAAGGGCACTGAGAAATGGAAAGAGAGGGGAGGAAAAGAAGGGAAATGAGATTTAAAAAATCATGGGAGAACTGCTGTGTACATCCGTCAAGTCTTTATGAGAAATGTAATCTTCATGAGTACAGTCTTCATGGAGAGATCCAAAAGATGTAAGGAGAGAGAGGTAAGGGAGGGGTAAAAAAGAATTGAGCAATTTCATGTACACATACCAACTCCCCTCAATGAATGTAATCATAACATACTGCAAAAGTGTACCAATAAAAAAGAAAGAAAAACTCCATTGACATTCCATCTCACCCCAGTCAGAATGGCTAACATAAGGAATACAAAAAAAGTAAATATTGGTGAGGATATGGCAAAAGAGAAACATAAAATATTGGCAGGAATATAAATTAGTGTAACTACTATGGAAATTAGTACAGTTATGTCAAAAAAAACCAAAAAAATAGAAAAAACTATATGATCCAGCTATACCACTCCATGGTAAAGTCAGCATACTATAGAGATACTTACATACACATGTTTATCATGGAGCAATTCACAATAGTCAAGTTATGAAATCAGCCAAGAGGAAGGTGAAAGGATAGGGAAATATATATATACAATAATATATATTGGAATATATATATATTATATATTGTGTATGTATATGTATATACATGTGTATACATATATACATATGTATGTATTATATATATTGTGTATACATATAACATATATATATATAGTGTATGTATATGTATATATCTTAAGCCATAAAAGTATAACACAATCTTGTCATTTGCAGGAAAATGTAGATGAAACTGGAAATCATAATATGAATCAAAATGAACCAGACATGGAAAGTCAAATATTACATGTTTTCTTTCATAGACAAACAGTCAAAAAAAATGAAAAAAAGAAAAGATAGTAGATTAACTAAAAGTAGAACTGTTAAGGAAGGTGAAGTAGTTGTGGGAGGGGAAGCAGAGTGGAAGCTAAGAGAGGGTAAAAGTGATCAAAGCACAGTATATGCATGTAGAGAAAATTCACAGTGAAACCCATCCATTTGTACTATTAATATACATTAATAATTATAATAAAAGAGGGAAAATAACTTGACAAATTATTCCCAAAGTAGCTTTACACTTTTCCATTACCAACAGCAATATATGTAGGATTCTATTTCTCTACATTTCTAACCAGCTTTTAATGCTATCATTATTTTTATATTAAATTTATTTTAACCAATATATGAAGACATAAAATTGTACAAATTAATGCGGTAATCATTATTTTTTATCTGAGCTATCCTAATAGGTGCATAGTGATAATTCACTGTAATTTACTTTCCATTTCTAAAATGGCTAATAGTGTTGAATATCTTTTCATAGTTTTGATTGGCTTCTTTATTTTCCCTTCCATGAAATTTATCATCATTTTTTATTAACCAGTCTATGTCATTCTATGGAAATTTAATTTTCAGCATGACTCAGAGACACATTTGCTAATTTACTGCTATCTTCTCTCATTCTTTAATACCCAAGTGAAATCCCAAACTATGAAGACCTCAGGTTAAAGCCAATCCCAACAAGGTGAATGACACTTTGAAGAAACCAGCTTCTGAGTGTTTCCCCTCAAACATTGCATACAGTTTCAAGCCAGGCTATTCTTCATGTCTGAGAGTCCTTCAATCCCATACACAGATTTGAAAATCCCCCAAAAGAATTTTCTATTTTCTTTGTATGATAGCTCCAAGCAATCCTAAATTAAATCATTGCTGTGAAATTTGTAAAAATGTTTTAGATTTAGAGTTTCTTTGAAAAGTCATCTTATCTTTCCTGATCATAAAATTACTAATCAAAATAAAGCAGCCATATGCTTTGATTAAATGAAGTAAAAAAAAAATCAAACATAATGCCTATAAGTCTATAAAAAAGTTCCCAGGTTTGTCTTAGCATTTATTTATCTCTTGTATACTCAATAATTTCATTTATTCGGCCAGGATTTCTGACACTAAAATAAATGACTAAAGAATGTCTTATATTGCTGACACAGATCATAGTTTGTTGCTAATGGAATACTAACTGCTTTTTAAGTAACTTGAAATAAATCTGCTGATCCATGAGACATTCATCTTGAAGGAATTCAATTTATTCTCTGGCTCCACTACTTCTACTGACATAAAAAAAATCTTCCATATTCTACTTTTTTTCTACCATAGGAATGCTGATAGTGGCACTTGGCTGTAACAGGATCTTTTAATTGGGAGAGTTGACACATTAAATAATATGTCGAGGTCACCATTTAAGAGACAGTCTTCAAAATGAAAGCCTCTGTTACAAAATTCATGCCCAGGGAATAAGGGTTTGCTTCATTTCAAAGATCACAAAGGCAGTGCTGAAGAAACATTCTGAATTTTCCAAGCAAAACTACAATGTGACTTCAGCCTTATCCTTGGGAATCTAATTCCCTGTGCTATTTTGTATCTAGGACAATCACTCACAGAGGACCGGGCAAAACTTTAGCAAAAGCAAAATGTACCACCGTTGCAAATCTGTTAGTGCTTCCTTTGAGTTCACATTCTTGTCCTGTGTGCTTTTGTAGGAAAATACAACCCAAATAGGAAATAGTTCCACCCAGAGCAGGGTTTGGAAATGGGGCTATAATATTCGTCCAGGTATGCATATAATTTATCATTAATTGAAAGAGGGGAAATTGTATATTTGAAAATAAAAATGTGTAAAAAATAATGTGAAATAAGATATTGACTGATATTAAGAAACTCAAAAAAGATAAATGTTATATTGAGTAACAGACTTGTAAACTCCTAATAAAATTAAAGAATAGGTGGGTCAAATGGGACCTCTAATCCTAGTTCTTTGAGGTATCTCCATACTGATTTCCACAGTGGTTGCACCCAGTCTACACTCCCACCAGCAGTGGAGCAGGGTTCCTCTTTCCCCACAGCCCCGCCAGCATTTGTTATTGGTTGATTTCTTGATAGCAGCCATTCTTTCTGCAATGAAGTGTAATCTCAGCATTGTTTTATTTGCATCTCTCAAATGACCAGTGCTGTTGAACATTTTTTCCTATGTTTGTTTTCTGTTTCTTTGCTGTTTCTACTTATTTGTCTGAGAAATGTCTGTTCATTTCAGATGCCCTTTTTTGGATTGGGTCTTTAAATTTGGGAGGTCTGACTTTTTAAAGTTCTTTATATATTCTAGATAGTAGACCTTTGTTGGAGGAACAGCTGGTAAAATTTTTTTCCCACACTGTGATTGTCTCTTCACTCTATTGGTGGTTTCTCTTCCCCTTCTGGGTGTCTTCCCAAAAGAATTAAAAGAATAATACCACAGTGATATATGTGCACCCATGTTTATAGTGGCATAGTTTGTAATAGCTAAGCTTGGAAACAGCCCAATTGCCCATCAACTGGTGACTGGGTAAAGAAGATGTGGTTTTTTAATAAATGGAGTACTACTCAGCCATGAAGAATGAGAAACTAGAGACATCTATAGCTAAATGGATGATGCACATTGAGGCGATACTCTTAAGGGAAATAAATAGGACACACATGTAAATACTGAATAGTTTTTTGGGTGTGAGAAACTAAAAGTGTAAATAAGGATCGAAATGCATAATAGATAATATGAAATAGGAAGATAAGGCCCAAAGGGGAAAGAGAAGTGAGAAGGGTAGGGGAAGGTAAAGGAATTAATATGAGAAAAGGAGAAAAATGGAAACAAAGTTTTCGTAAATAGGGAGGGGTGGAGGAGTTGAAGGGAGGGCAGGGGAAGGGGGGGAAAAAGAAGAACCAAGAGAGACTATGTAAAGGTGCAAATTTCCAATGATGAATATCATTATATTGTATACCTAAAATGTACCAATAAACTTAATAAATTAAAAAAGAATAGTGCTTTGAAGTAAAAAAAAAAAGAATAAATACATCTTACTTAAAGCTTATAGGGACTTGTAGGAATGGTGCTGGCTACATAGCTATTGCAGGCTGTGAATTATTCTTTAAATTGTTAATGTTTGCATTTCAGAATAGAAAATTTTGAGTTGTATGACTAAGTGGAATTTGTATTAAAAAGATACTATACTAAATCTATATATCAGAATCATTTTCTCCAGAACATTATTGCTGCCCATATAAAACCTCTATAAATGACTTTCTGACTTAGAAAGGTCACTTGGAAATCGGCCAATCCAGAAATGTCAATTCGACAGGGCATTTCTGCTACAACAGGTACATAATTTTATATCTATTAAATATTTTAGTAAGCAAGAAAATCTCAGGTGCAAAACTCAATGAATTTTTACATATGTATATATTCATGAAAATAGATCTTGGCTTAAGATACCAAATATATGAAGATATCTAGAAAATTCTCTTGTCCCCTTTTCTAGTTAATACTCCCAGAAATGCAGCTATAATTTTAAATTATATTACTATGGAATAGTTTTGGCTGTTTTGAAATTCATATAAATAGATTCCCCTTACAATATTGTCTTTTTGGTTTTTTATTTGGCTTTCATTTACACGATATAGCTATCTCTCTACATACATAAGTGATTAATTCTAAGACCTTGCTGAGAATGCAAAGATCCTCAGCTGCTCAAGACCCTTATATAAAATGTTACAGTACTTGCATATAAACTATGCTTATCCTCCTATATACTTTAAATCACTTCCGGATTACTTGTAATATCAAGTACAGTATATAGTCTATGTAAATAGTTGTTTCACTTCATTGTTTAGTAAGTCATGGTTGGTTGAATGCATAGGTGTTGAATCCATGCATTGGGAGCCATTCTACATAATTTTTGGGAAAAGTCATGTCACAATTAAATTATGATTAGGGCTGTATGAGGTTTAGTCTTTTTTGCCTGCAGGGAAGCTATGGCATGCTGAAACATAACTCCGTTTTGCCTCCAGTCACAGCTGAGGCCTCAATGGTCCCACGATGCTGTGACTCTCAAGGGCAAGATTAAATCAGCTGAAGACATCCTGTTTCTTTGAAAACTGAGTAGTAATACAAAAAGAGAAAAAATTTGTCCCCACCTGGGGAGGGACAAATTCCTTGTCATCTTAACTCATCCTACCTACTGTAAGAAAATTTTTGCTCATCTCAACATCCTAATTAACATAATCTTTTCATGGACCTAAGATCCTCATTGTTATAGGATTACCACCCCCCTCCAAGTCATCTGATACTTACTCAAATTATAAGATCCTCATCAATTTAGAATTATTTCTGCCCTCTGAGTCATCTGATAATCCCTATGAACCCAATAAATAGTGGCAAGCTCAGAAAGCCTTTGCCTTTGCTGCCTAGAGCAGCACTGATCAGGCCCAAGACCCAGCCATTTCTCTGAGTCTCATTTCCTGTCTTTATTCTCTAATTAGCTTTATGCTGTCCCGGCTCACAGGAGACCAACACCCACTGCAAAGGTTCTGGTAATGTCCCTGTATGCCATTCCCTGTAGGGACATAAGGGCCAACTGCATTTTGTTTGGTATATTCATTAATGCTTTTGCATATAATATCAGTTAATTCAGTTTTATTGCTGAATCATGTCTCACTGTATGGAGACATTTACATATATTTATTCTTTCACTTATGGATGTATATTTGTGTTGTTATCAGCTGGTGGTCATTATGTAGAAAGCTGCCTGAACATTTATGTTTTTTGGTGTAAACCTAGACACATTACTGTTATATAGAGAGCTAAAACTGGTAACGATAGATCCCAGAGCAATGTTTTAGATTAGTTAATTGCTACCCAAGTGTTTTCCAAAGTAGTTCCCTCTAATCATCAAGGTACAAAAGCTTTAGTAACTCTACACCATTGCCAACATGTTGTATTGACAGTTCTTTTAATTCTAACTACTCTGGTAGTAGTTTAGTGATAACACAGTGAGGTTTGAGTTTGCATTTTCTGATGACTCCATGTATTATTTTCTTTTCTATATTGATTATCAATCTAATTGGAAGCAAACTATTAAGTTAAAAGTATCATGAATTAATGTTTTCATTTTTCTTCATAATCTTAGAAACAGCTGTCATTTAAAAATTTACTACAACTATTCATTATTATTCAAAAGTAATAAACTCAAAGATAACTAACAACCTAACAAGACTAAATTGTGAAGAAATAGAAAAATGTGAATAGAACTATAATGAATGAGGAGCTTGAATCAGTAATAAAAAAATCTCTAATTAAAGAATGACTAAGAACTGAATGATTTCACCCTTGAATTCTGCCAAATATTTAAGAACTGTTCTCATATGCTTCCAAAAGTCAAAATGGAGGGAATATAGTACTTCCAAACTCATTTTATAAGGATAGCTTATACCAAAGCTAGACTAAGATACTATAAGAAAAGAAAATTATAGCCCCATATTCCTGATGCACAAAATATGCAAAAGTCCTTAAAAGATTAGTGAACTTAATTCAAGAACACACATTAAGGGTTGTAGGTGAAGCTCTATGGCAGAATATTTGACTAGCACTCATGAAGGCCTAGGTTCCAAACTTAGTACTATAGGGCCGGGGATTTAGCTCAGCGGCATAGCGCCTGCCTGGCAGGCACGAGGTCCTGAGCTCGATCCTCAGTACCAAAAAACAAAAAAAACCAAAAAACAACCAAACTTAGCACTATAAAAATAAAATTAAAACAATCATTCACCATGATTATTTAACGTACACAATTCAAAAACATGATATAATGCATTCATAAAATTAAAAATCATATGATCACCTCAAAAAATACAAAAAAAGCATTTGATAACATTCAGCATCCTTTTATGATAAAAACTACAAGTTTGGTATAGATGGAATGTATGTTTTGACATGGATAATGCTAATGTAGTTTGATTTACTGTATATTATGTGCCTACTTCTAAGTTAAGTACTTTACATGTATAATTGCATTTGATCCTTACAATAAACTAATGAGAGAGATATCATGATCCAATTTAATCTATAAGCAATCTAAGGCTTAGAATTTCCTCACATTTCAAATACCAATAATAATAATTCATGTCAAATTGAGACTATGTGTATAAAAACACTTGGACAGATTAGGTCATAGAACACTGAGTAAAGTTTTCATAGTTTAAATTTTTTGTTAGGACATATTTGCAGCGCATAATAATTATCTTTTGGTGGGGAGTTGGTGCATGTGCATATCATATCTTAATTCTTTGTACATCCCCTACCACTACCATCCCTCCTTGCTCCTTCCATCTCTTGGTCCTCTTCCAATTTGTAAACATTCAATTTTCATTTTTTTCCCTTTCAATTCTTTTTTGCATCCCCTGTCCCTCCTCTTACTGACCACCCCTCTGTGGTAGAGTAACACTCTGTCCTGGAGACTACAGTATGGTACTATGTGCCTCATTCCCACACAATCAATCCTTTCCTAAAATGGCACCTGATTAAACTCTGTCTAGCACCATGGCAAATGCTGTACTTAATTTCTTCTCCAACTCTATCGTGCCATCAAGAAATATTCTCAGTGCAGTCTCACGGAGTTTTTGCAGTTTACACCAGCCATGGGCTTTTCTTGTGGTTAGTGCTGCTAGCCCATCCATTATTTCTCCCTGAAGCAGCTGAGTCCTCTGGGCTTACCTCTTCCCCAGGGTGTTTGGCTTGTCTTCATCCTTCATCAGGCTGATTGTTTGGTATTCACCTTTGCGGTCCTGTGCTGAGAGGAACCAGGTCTTCTATCCGGCAAGTACCTAAACACAATATCAACAAGACTGGGGAAAAGTTAGAAGTTTTCCCAACAAAATTAGGGACAGGATGGGGATACCTACTCCTGCCACCTATTTTCAGCATGTTACTGAAAGTTCTAAACATAATAATTAGGCAAGACAAAGAAGTAAAAGGCATACTAACGAGGAAGGAGCAAAATTGTTTCTATATACTGACAACATAGAAAAAAATCACAAGGAGTTGAAAAATAAAACTGGTAAATGAATTCAGTAAATTTACAGGTTACAAAATCAACAGACACAAACACACATAATAGAATAGGGTTTTTCTACACTAATAAAAAATTTCCTTTTTTTTTTTTGGTACTGGGGATCAAACTCAGGTCCTTGTGAGGCAGGCACAGTGCCACTGCGCTAAATCCCCAGCCCAAAAAATCTTTCTGAAAAATAAATGAAAACAACAATCCCATTTAGGGTAGCTTTAAAAATTTTAAAACTTAGAAAGAAATTTAACCAAAGAGGTAGAATGCTTGTCCATTTAAACTACAAACATCAGTGAAAAAATTGAAGAAGACACAAAGAAATAAAAATCTCATGTTTATGGATTGGAAGAATTAATATTTGAAGATGTCTATATTATCAAAAATGATCTACAAATTTAACATAATCACTGTCAAAATTCCAATGCTGTTTCTCATACTTATAGAAAAGAAACAATCTTTATATTTGTATATAATATTTGTATAATTCCTTAAATAGCCAAATAAATTTTCTCAAAAACACAAAGCTAGCCACATCACTCTCCCTGATTTTAAAATATATTGTAAGAGTCAAAACAGTACATTACTGGCATGAAAAACAGATACATCGATCAATAGAACAGGATAGAAAATCCAGCAGTAAACCCATGCACTCGCAGTCAATTAATTTTGGATATAAACCACAAGTGGAAAAAATGATCTCTTCAGCATGTGGTATTGGGAAGACTAAATAACTACATCCAAAAGAATGAAATTAGACCCTTTTTTCATACCATATATACAAATCAACTCAGAATTAGCAAAATATTTAAACATCAGTCTTAAAACCATAAAATTACTGGAAAAAAACCATAGGGGAAATGGTTAATGATATTGGACAGCAATTTTTGGATATGAGTTCAATACACTGGCAACAAAAGCAAAAATAAATAAATGGGATTGCAATAAAATAAAACAACAAAAACAATTAACAAAATGAATAGCCTAAATAATGGGAGAATATACTTGGAAGCCATATATCTGATAATGTGTGTTTATCCAAAATATATAAGGGGTAAGAGCAAGGATCAAATAACAACAAAATAGATAACTCAATTACAAAAGCTCCAAGGACCTCAACAAATATTTCCCAAAAGAAGACTTGCAAATGGCCAATAAACACATGAAAATTGCTCATTACTACTAATCATTAAGGAAGTGTACATTAAAACTACAAGATATTTATTACTTCACACTTATTAGAATAATGTTTATCAAAAAGATGAAAGATAACAAATGTTTGAGAGAATGTGGAGAAAAGGAAACTTTTATACATTGTTAATTAGAATATAAATTACTACAGCTCTTATGGAATGTTGTATTGAGGAACCTCAAAAAAAGAAAAAAAAGAACTACAATATAATTCAGTATTCCACTTCTGGGTAAAATTCAAAGGAACCGAAGTGAATATGTTGAAGATATATGTGTACTTTCCTGGTTATTTTAGCATTGTTCACAAAAGACATGATATGAAATTAAGCTGTGTCCATATGTGAATAAATGAGTACTATGTGGTATGTATACACAATGAAATATGACTCAACTTTTTAAAAAGATGGAATTTCTATTATTTATGACAAAATGGATGAATCTGAAGGGCATTATGGGAAGTAAAATGATACAAGCACATTAGAAACAAATACTACTTCATGATCTACTTATATTTGAAATCTTATAAAATTGAATTTATTGAAGTAGAGAGTAGAATGATGGTAATGAGATGATGAACAGGGTGAAGAGGGATGCTATGAGGAGATTTTCATCCAAGGTTATAAAGTTTCAGATAAACAAGAGGAATGGGTTTTGAGATCTGTTGTACAGTAGAGTGATTATAGTTAATACGTATTTCAAAATAACTAAGAGAGTAGATTTCAAAGTAGTAAGGAAGATTAGACAATAGATTTCACAATAGTAAGGAATGTAATGAATATGTTAGCTTAATTTAATCATTACACATTGAATACATATAGTAAAACATCACATTGTGTCCCATAAACATATATGGTTACTATTTGTCAATCAAAAATAATATTAATGATATTTTTAAAAATTTAAATAAACCAGTATTGTGGAAAATGTCACTGCTGGTGGCAAAAAAGTACTGTAACTTTCAAGTTTTATTATAGACAGAACTCTTCTGACTTTTTACTTTTTCTTCTCTGCTAACCATAAAAAGTCCTGACCATCATGTTTGTCACAATCAGAGTCACATAGTAGTGCTGATTATGTCAGTTATGTTTCAAAAGTGATAAATATTAGAACTGTTCACAGGTTAGGGATTTAGAATAAGATTTCATAATAGAAGTTCAGTAATATTTTATTTGATACACATTAATGTTTCATATTTTTCTGAATATTAAATCATAATTGCATGGATTACTCATAATGTATATGAATATATATATATGTGTATTACAGGACTCTTTAGAGACACAAGATACCATAAATATTTATCCAAAAGAACTCTTGATAGTTCATCAATTCTCCCAATTGATTGGAGTCATATAAATAACAAAGCCTATACACATTTTTGAAAGAAGACAGGTTTCAGGGAAGCTCAGCCCTAAAAGAAGGAAAAACTTATATTCTGGCATGAAGATTGAACTGACTGATGCTTTCTACATCCCGAAACCAACTAAATACTCTGAGAGTTTGACTACAAATTTGGTCACCTCTATTTTACCAGGAGATCTGAATATGTCCACAACACCAACCAATTAACACTCGGCTGTAAGTGCTATGGTTGTGTCACCATTACTATTGACATGTGTGGAAATCAGTGAGGCTAATCTTTTGCTTTAGAACTGGATAAATTTGACTTCAACTGACGGAGGATAATAGTACCTGTCAAGATAAGTTCTGGAGTAAAACTTCTCTTTGAGCTCTAGGTAAGTTACCTATTAAATATCTGAGTCTGCATTTCCCTCATTTAATATGAAAGAGGCTGTAAACCACTATTCCCACCTTTTCATAGAGTTGTAAAGGCAACGTATATTAAAGTGCCAAGTAAAAATGACTAGAATAATATTACAAAGCATTATTTTCATTAGATATTTAGAACTTATGAGAGTGCTGGTTCCTCTAAAGTACACACAAAAAAGTAGTGTTTCAAAGCTTTTTAAATAGTCATTGTTAGATGGTTGTTTGTATTTCATAGATTTGTAAGGTTTCTCCTTGTATACTTTTGTCTGCCTCTGTGTATTTTCAAACTTCTCTAAAATATAAAATTCAAAACTAAGCCATTTGAAAGTAAAATAACATAGAAATATGAGACCAAAATTATGCAATGCAGTGGTTCCTAAAGAGTGGTCCCCAAGACCAAGAGCATCATCAGCTGTATGGAAACTGGCATAAAACAAATTTGGGGACTTCAGCCCAGGTCAATTGAATCAGAAATTTTGAGAATAGGACACAGCAAATCCTGTATAACACCCCCACAACTGATTGGAGTGTGTACTGATGAAATATAAGAACTATTGATGTCATAAAAAATAATATTTGTCTTGCGGTTAAGAGATCCTGAATTTTAGTTCAGGATCATTTGGTTTTGCAAACTTGCAAGAGTTACTTACCTTCTCTAGTCATCAATATGCTTGACTCTAAAAGAGATTCGAGTTATATCACCTCCTTGGTCCTTTCTGCTTCAGCCTTCTAGGATGATGGTGATAGGAAAAAGAAAATGAAAAAAAATTCTCTCCAGAGCTTGTTAAATTACTTGGATATGGCTTGCTTGACTCTCCAAATTGCTAACAATCAAGCCAGTTGTGTCTTTAATTAAATTCTTTGTGCATAGCTGGAAGAGTCCAGTTTCATCTCTAATTATAGCTAAAATGCAAATATTGTTTTACAGACCGAAATATTTCAGATCTCCAATTAGAATAGGCATCGGTGTTTGGATTTTACCATTAAATATACATGACTTGGGGTGATTTATTGTATTTTTAAAATTCTTTATTTGACATTATGCAGAATAGGAACTGAATTTTCTAGTCACTGAAATAATGCACATATATTGCAAAGAAAGAAATTTTACAAGTGCCATACTACTTTTCATTCTTTCAAACCTTCATGACTTAATACACAGCAATGATTTTTCAGTTGCCATGCCTAGTTTCATAAGTGTCTTTTACCCTTGTTTTCCTACTGAGCTAAAACTTTTATGCTGAACACAAACCTATCTACTCTGTGGAAAGTTTTTTTTTTTATTTGCTATATTTTTTAAATTTTTTTTTATTTTTTATTTTTTTGAGACAGTGTCTTGCTCTGTACTCCAGGCTCATCTTGAACTTGTCATGTAGCCTAGGATGTCTCCTGCTTCAGCTTCCCTAGTGCTGCGATTGCAGCATGCCACACCATGCCTGGTGAAAACTGTTTTTTAATTGTCTTTCCCCATAAGAGTTAGCCTCCTCTCCTGTTCTACATCTTAAGATCCCTGGACTGAGACTTAACATCTCACTCATCCATATTTACTGAGTATTATAATTCTCAATGCTCAAATGATGTATATTTAAAATAATTTCCATTGATTAAATTAATCCCTATCCTTGAAATTCAAATATATCTGATTAGATGACCAAAAATCTTGAAACAGATACTTACAATAGAGAAAGTATAGAATGTATGAAGAATACAAAGAGTTTACAACTGAATGGTTGGGGTCAAGAGAGGTAAAATAATCAGAATATTGTTGTATGCAATATAGTTGAAATAAAGGGAGAAGGTGAATATATGACTTGGAATTAAAATAATAGCACTTTGCAGCCACTGTTTAGTCCTTTGAAAAAGCTATGAGAGAAGTACTATTTTCATCTCCATTGTTTAGATAAAGGAACTGAAAACCTAAGTCACACTGCAAGCAAATCTTAAAACCGAGATTTTAATCAAGATATCCCTGACTCTCGAATAATATGTCAAAATAATATGCTAATTTATAGAGGAACTGTTGCCAAAATTTTTAAAGTATCATTATGTGAAATTTTTACAGAAGCCAAGTTCAGTTATTGATAGTTATTCTGCTGAGAATTTGTTAAAAAAAACTCTATTCTTATTAAGGAGACAAGTCTAAACATAACATTATGATTCAATGGTAATTTTCCTCATTCCTATTCCGAACTTTGCTGAAACAAATATAAGCAGTGCTCTGCCCTAGAAATTGTTAAGTTTTAAGAGTTGTTCTTCCCACCATGAGTTCCTCTGTCAGGATCTGGACTGAACTATGAACCCAAGGGGGTCTTCCCTCTCTCTGAGAGGTGTGCCTCTCATAATTTCAACTCTGGTGCAACCCTGCAATTAGACCTTAAGCAATTAAGGGTGTCTTACTCTTGTCAACAGTGACAAATGGAACCCCTATTCCCTAAAATTACACACCTGAAAATAGAAACTGTCTTGAAAACTCTATTTAAGTCCTATTTCATAGTTAGCTATGTTGCCAGGAACTTGCTAAAGACATTTTCTATAATGTCCAGTGTCCAGGCCCGCGGGTAAGTCAACGGAGACCCTAGAGGGGGAGTGAGAATGACAAGGGACAAGAGACACGAGAGATGGAGACAAGACAGGTTTTTGATCAAGTCTCATTTATTACGGAAGCTGCTACAGCATATATACCGTAGGGCTAGAGGGGAGGAGCAAGGGGAGGGTACTGGGGCTATTTCCTTGTTGCCAGGTAGACTTGCAGCAGGCCCAGACATGCCCGTAAAAGGCACTCAAGAGTTCTAGCGGGGGGGGGGGGGGGGCAAGCCCCCCCACAGTCCAGTCCTTTCACAGCTTTAAGCCATATATCTAATGTGTTTAATGTTATAGTTTAGACCAGGAAATGTAACAACCAACATATAAGCTCAGAAATATTCCCACTTGCTTGAAGTCACACTCTCCAAGTTGTTCAGCCTTGAATCTTTTACATAGAGCTCTTATGAACCTCAGCAGCTAGTGTATTAATGGAAAAGCTCAACAAATTCCTAATGTTCACTTACCATATGAGTTGTATATCGCTCTTTGATCTTTTGGGTCTGAGCCTAGAGCTCACATTAGCCAAGAAACATAATTCTGTTCTTTTTTTTACAATGGCATGACACAAAAATATGAAATCCTCTTTCCCTGTGATAGCTAGGTATTATAGAAGAAACTAAGTAAAAATGTGCAAATAACATGATTCCAGAGTTTTTCTAGTCATGCCCTTGTCATTTTGGAATGATAGTAAGTCATTTTTTCTTGGACATAATAGGTGTTTTTGCAGAAAATTTGTTTCTAAACCAACATAAAAGACAAGCAAGAGTACTCTTACAAACCCTTGAGCCAATAATAGAACTATCTACATTTCTGGAAAAGACATACTCAGAACAGAAGGCTAATTTACTTACTTCACTATAGTATTTACTCAAAAGTTTAAGGAAATTCCTTAATCACCTCATTGTAACTTCTTCAGAAAAATATTGTCCTGACAATTTACTATTACTTACAAGAAATGCTTCAAATATAATAAATATGTGTAGTAGATTTTAGAAACAATTCCTTGATTAGATACACTTTAACATATCAAAGATGATGATGTTTGGTATTTATATGATGCAGCTGTTTTCAAGATACACTTTACATATATATTTTGCACAGAACATATGAAATACTATTTTACTGTATTAAATTTCATGCATGTATAACTTCTCACACTACAGTAGTCCTTTGTCTCATCCTGCTACTTAAAAGTTGATGAACCCTCACTGTTATTAGTATCTAAGATTTGTCTTCTGAGTTCCAATAAGCATATCCAGGATTCTACTTCTACCTCTGTCTAGCAGTATGCATAGAAATATAAAATTCTTCATATCCAATAATAGGTACACACAAACTCACACACACAGAAAAAATATGCTAAAATTTTGATACCATGCATGTAAGAAAATATCTCAAATGCATTAAAGAAAGAAGACTATAGAGTAGAAAAAATAGGAATATTCAAAGATGGGTAGTACCAGTGAATTTTAAGCCTAGGAGTTTGAAGGACTATGCATATCCACATCTAAAATTTAGACTAATGAAAATAGAATTGGTAAATAATTTCACTAAAATAGATATCTG
>NW_004624762.1:18998959-19021717 GCF_000247695.1 Heterocephalus glaber | reverse complement strand
AAATGATGAGAAATGGAAAAAATGGAAATAAAGTCTTTGTAAATAGGGAAGGGTGGAGGGGGTGAAGGAAGGGCTAGGAATGGGGAAAAATAGGAACCAAGATGCATTATATAAAGGTATAATTCCCAATTAGAAATGTAATTGTGTTGTATACCTACAATGTACCAATAAAGAATTTTAATACAAAAAAAAAGAAAGTTTCAGCCTTTTCTGTGTTCTGAATGTTTCTTTCTCCCCAAATTTGTATGTTGAAATCCTACCCCTGAGGTTATGGTTTCAGGATGCAGGACTTTTACAAAGTGATTTTCTCATGGAGCCAAAGCTCTCATGAATGGGATTAGTTCCCTTATAAAAGAAACCCCAATAGAGATCTCTCAGTTCTTCAATCATGTGTGGGCACATAGAAAGTGCTGCCTCTGAGCCAGAAAGTGGGCACTCACCAGATACCAGATGGCTAGTACCTTTATCTTGGAATTTCCAGTATCTTCAGGTGTGAGAAATATGTTGTTTATGAGTCAACTAGTGTATAATATTATATTAATCTAAATTGACTAAGCAAGTCTCTTAATTAGTAACTAGGGGTTCACACCAATTCTTGTGGTCTCTCATTCAAACTCAGAGACACACACACAAATTATGTAGAAACATCTTGGTGTTTGAATAAGATAATGGCTATATATTTTTGTATTATTACAGTATACATTTTTGCAGAGAAACTGTGGATGTAATTTTGATGTAAATTGAAATAATCCACAGCTATCAAAGAGATCTGCGGATGGGGGAGCTGGAAGGAAGGATTTACTTCTGTAAAATGAGTCAAGATGCAATATGTATATCTATGATTACCACATGATGAACATGTTCATTATGTATCACAAATTTAAACTGATAAAAATTTAAAGAAAAAAATTACTGAGTATGTTATTCACAGTGAATAGGGGTGTAGGGGCTGGAGCTGTATGTCATAGTTTGGTGCACATAGTATAACTGTTATCTGCCCTCTTTCAATCCAGAAAGTACAAAAATAAATTGTGAACTTTCAGTAATCTTTCTCTTAATTTTTTCCTCTTCTCGGTTTGCGACTAACTGAGCCACCTTATTTCATATCTTCCACTAAAATACACTTAGAGATCTTTAAATGTTAGAAGAAAAATATTTTATCTAATTGTACCTCAGTGTTTCCTTTCCCTTATTTTTTTTACCATACTTCAAAATGTGAACACAGAACATCTAAAATACATTTAGGATCAAATTATTGGTATTATCATACACAAAGCGTCATATTTTTAAAAAATGTTTTCTGTCCCAGCTGCTGTTTTTCTGTCAAGTATGGATAATCTTTGCTCTATGTGGAAATAATATTATGAAAAAAATAGTCTAAATTGATTTTGGGGGAATAAGATTACTCTTTTATGAGATCTGAATTTTTAGACTCTGTGAAATAATCATGCAGACTTCTATCAATTGAAGTGCAATGTCTAAAATCAAATATTTCTATTGTACTGAAAACATTTATAGACATTTATAGAACCTTCTTTCAAGCAGTAGTACAATAGACCTATTGTAGAGTTAATTTCCACAGGATGGAAGAGCTTCCAGCTGTCACTTAAAGAATTCAGTTATTGTTATTCTATGTGAAGGTGTATGAAAATGAATGTCTCAGCAAGATAAATCCATTCATATGGTACAGTTAACTTATTATTCAAAAGTTCATCATTGTTACCATAAAATAAGAAATAATATTGTGATGCTGATTATATATAAGGAATTCTGCCTACAAATGATCATGTACATTCATATATATATTTAAGAATCTTTATTTATGTATTGTGATCATTAATTATGATGTCAATGTTATTTGAGTAAGGATTGCCTAGCAAATTAGTAAAGTTCTGGGTATGTCTGGATGATTGACTGAGAGGCAGCAAAATGAGGAGGGAAGACTCAGCTTTGATATGGGTGGTTACAACCAATAGACTTGTAACCTTGAGAGACTACCAATAGGCTTATAGCCTGAATGGAATAAAAAGGGAAAGAAGAAGAAAGTCACCTTTTCTTCCTCAGAGGAGCTCTAGCCTTTGCCACTGCCTTTGAACATTCATCTCTAGTTTCTTCAGGCTTTAAATGCAGACTTTTCAGCCTTCTAATGCAGACAGACCCTTCAGCTTTCCAACATCAACTTGTACTGGACTCTATAATAAGTGTTATACCTTCAACCTCTAACTTGATCTTCTCGCCCTCCAGTGTCCTAATGGCTATTTTGCATTCTTCCACCACTGGTTCTTCAGGTGACCATTGAAAGCTTTCCTAATAAATATTTTATATGATCATATATGTTTTATATTACCTCTGTTCCTGTAGTGAACAGTAACAGATACAGATTTTGGTACTGAGAGTGGGGTTGTTGCCATGACTATACCTGACAATGTAGTACAGATGCTTTTGGATCCAGTTCATTGGAAGTATTGGAAAAGGTTTGGAGAAGGTGGCTGGAGAAGTAGCCCTAGAATGCTGTAAGTTGAATATGTTGGGAGATTCTAGTCAGAGCTCAGAAGGCCAGAATGATGATAGGAATGCAGACAGTAAAGATAAGAATGCTGATAGAAATGTGTTATGGCTTGTGTCTAGATGTCTTCCCAAATCCTCATGCAGTAGGAATTGAGGTTTTTTTTCTGAGGTGGATGAATCTAGAGTGTGTGATTGATTAATAGTGCAATGCTAGGCTCAAGGGCACTAGGATTAAGGGTGTGTTACCTTCCATAAGTAGTCGGGATAAGATATAAGGGATAGAAAGAGCTGTGATTGTCCCTCCTTGCCTTTGCTGTGTTCTGCTGCCATGAACTGTTATTTCTCTCCCATGTGCCACTCTGCCTTGGAGCCAGCTGATTATGGATGGAAACTTCTACAAACTGTGAGCTAAATAAACCTTTCCTCCTTTAACTTTGAGTGTTGGATATTTTGTCTCAGCAATGAAAGAAAAGTAACTAAGAGAAAATGTGACAGTAAAGGCCAGGCTCAGAAGTTTCAGTTGGAAACAAGGACTCTATTGACAGTTAAACTCCAGGCATGTATGTTATTGTCCAGAGGAAAATTTGTTTACATTTTTTCCCTGTCCTGAGCCTTTGTGGGAGACTGAGAGTAAAATCAGTAGATTAATTAATCTAGAAGAGAAAATTTTAAGGCAGACCATCATTCAAGCTGTGGCATAGGCACAGTTGGGAGGTTTTAGTCAGCTCTACATTGAAAATCAAGAGCAAATGGCACAGCTGCAAGAATTTTCAAGTTTCAGTTTCACTGGAAAGAAAGGCCCTGTAAAATTTGGGCCTGTAAAAGTTAGAGCAGAGGAGAGCTTGGTCACTGAAAACATTAGTACTAAAAAGAAGCCAAGTTAATTGTATCAGATCAATAAGAAGGATGTGTTCAGGGCATCCTGGGAATAGTAAGACCTCACCATTCATTCTACAAAAGTGAAAGAATTCTTTTTAAAAAGAGAGGGCCAGGCCACCCTGCTTGAGGAAGAGTGCCTAGAAAAGTTGTTTGCTGTGATTTGTTTCACATTAGTCTGTCATCCTGGCACTTGAAGGCCTGGATAGCCATGCTAAAAAGGATTCACCTACCGATAGAGTGGGAGGTGGGCCTTGGTGTCTGTCATCCATATGGTGCTGGTTTTATTGGCCTACAGAATGCAAGAGTTGTAGGGTCAGGAAAGCTTCCGCCCAGATTTCAGAAAAAGGCCTGGGAGTCCAGGCATTGTGCTCTCAAGAGGGAAGTGTATGTCTGTGTGAGAATATAGCTGAAAGTACAGTGGAGAGCCCAGGAAATTGGAGAAACTAGGAACATGGAACATATGTGGAAAGTCACAAGTGGCGAGCAAAGCCAGCCCAAGAGAGAAACCATGAGGGATACAATGATCAGCAATGTCTTAGGGGCAAGACCATCCAAATCACTTGAAGTTCTTATCTTACAACAGCTTTCCCCAGGTGCTGAACATGGAGATATAGGATTTAATATTTGTCCTGCTGGGTTTCAGTTTAGCTTTTGCTCCATTCCTTCCTATCCTGCTATTCCTCCTTTTTGTAATGGGACTGTTTATCCTGTGCCATTCTGTGTCTGCAGTATTTAACTTTTTATTTTTATAAGAGGTCACAGGAAAACATTTGCCTTAAGTCTCAGAGAAGAGAGCAAGCCAGACTTTGGACTTGGACTTTTCAGCAATGCTAGAACTGTTAAGATTTTGGTGAATGTTAGAAGTGGACTAAATGCATTTTCCCCCCTTTTTTTATATATCCTTTTATTGGTACATTTTAGGTATACAATATAATGGCATTCATCATTGGAGATATGCACCTTTACCTACTCTCTCTTGGTTCTTATGTTTTCCCCTTCCCCTACCCTCACTTCAACCCCTCCATCCCTCCCTATTTACAAAGACTTTGTTTCCATTTTTTCATTTTCTCATATTAATTCCATTCCTTTCTTTCCTTTCCCCTTCCCCTCCCACTTCCCCTTCCCCTTTGCCCCTTTTCTTCCTATAAACATATGAAAAAATGTTCAACATCACTGGTCATTCCAGAGATCCAAATGAAAACAATGCTGAGATCCCACCTCACTCCAGAAAGAATGGCTGCTGTCATGAAATCAACCAGCAACAAATGCTGGCGGGGCTGTGGGGAAAGAGGAACCCTGCTCCACTGCTGGTGGGAGTGTAGACTGTGCGACCACTGTGGAAATCAGTATGGAGATACCACAAAGAACTAGGACTGGAAGTCCCATTTGACCCTGCTATTCCACTGCAGGGTATCTTTCCAAAAGAATGAAAAGAATCATACCACAGTGATATATGTGCGCCCATGTTCACAGCAGCACAGTTTGTAATAGGTAAAACTTGGAAATAGCCCAAGTGCCCATCACCTGGGGACTGGATCAAGAAAATGTGGTTTTTTAAATAAAATGGAGCACTACTCAGCCATCAAAAATGAGAAATTAGAGACATTTATAGCTAAATGGATGCACATTGAGGCGATACTCTTAAGTGAAGTAAACAGGACACACATGTGTAAATGCCGAATAGTTTCTCTGGTGTGAGAAACTGAAAGTGTAAATAAGGACTTAAAGGTATAATAGATAATGTGAAATCTAAATGCATTTTGTATAAAAAGATATGCACAAACTTTTTGAAAGTAGAATGTTAAAAGACCCCCCAAAGCGTCATGTGTTTGGAAGGTGACTGGGTTTTGGGTATGGTTTAGCTGGTTTGCTGTTGGGAGTAGGGTCTGGTCAGATGGAGATAAGTCTCTGTACAGGAAGATTTTATCTCTCTCGAGCTCCTACCTTTTCTTTCTGTTTCCTGATTGACAAGACAGGAGTAGCTATTCCTCTACCATGCCCCTGTGTCCTGTCTTGAAATCAGCCAGACTATGAACTGAAACATGAGCCAAAATAAACCTCTTCTTTTAGTTGTGGGTGTATTTTGTCCCAATGATGAGAAAAGTGACTATGGCATATAATCACACATATGTATGTGTATATGTATTAATCTGATTTTACTCAAAAACGTAACTTGGTATTATATACCATCCTTATTTACAATTGTGAATATAATTTATAAAATCTTCTGACTTTGACTTATAGATGCACCATAATTTTAAATATAGCATAAATTGAATTGCATCTTCCAAAAAGAATTCATATGTCGATATCTTATTCTCAGGGTTTCAGGTTGTGACTTTATTTGAAAATAGGGCTTAGTACCTATAACTAGAAGGATACAATCATATTGGGGCAGTTCTATAATTGAATATGACTGGTTTGCTTATAAAAAAAAAAGTCAGATAAAAAGACAGAAATGCATGTATCCAACAAGAACACCATAACAGAATTTGAAGGGATTTTTGAAAGCTTGGAGAGAAAGTTTGAACAGACAGTTTCCTAGCACTTTCAAAAGGAGCATGGCCCGGTTGACAGCTTGATCTCAGATTTCTTGCCTCTAGAATTGTGTGACAATATATTCCTATTATTTACGTCACTCCATGATACTTGTTTACTGCAGCTCTAGAGAAAAAATAAAGAAACACATCTCTATTTTCTTTTTCCACATTTTTGGTTTGAAGTAATATTAACATGAATGTTATATTTAAGTAGCTATTCACCTCTCCAAGTATTTATTGTCTAAAATAAATTCATTACAATATTATTTATATTCACTATGTGCACTAATTTTATGGATACAACTGAAGGAGTTTGGGGAAGGATACAAATACCAGTTTGGCTAACACTCTCATCAAAATACAAAACTTTTCCACTATCCCAAAAAGTTTACTCATGCTCCATGCAATCAATCCTTACTCTTGAACCAGCTAACATCTTCTGTGATTTCTATGCAAGTGCTACAGATTATTTTTCCCTTTATAAATACACACATAACTAAAATCAGCTAGGTGTGTCTGTGTGTGTGTGTGTGTGTGTGTGTGTGTGTGTGTTGGGTTAAAGAACATATTCTTCAAATGCATTCATGCTGTCATATATATCAGAAATTCTCTTTTTTTGCTAAATAGCTATAAATATTCTGTTTACTCATTTATCTGTTGATTAAGGATTTTTTTCAGATTTTTTTCCCTCTATCCTCCTATTGCATTCTTAGCATCCCCCTGTCCCTCCTATTGCATTCTTAGCTTGAACTCTCTATAACAAAAGATAGGTTAAAGAGAAAATACAAATAAATTCACTAACACCACCTATATACATGAGAAAACCCATGGAAATGAGGAAATCTCAGGATTATATCTCATTCAGTTCTTTTAGACTTCAGGCTTAAACAATGTGCTTTTGGAAACATAGAGAAGGATGTGAGAAAAGTTGCAGTTAAGAGGATATGTACAGGTAAAGTGCCATAAAGCAAAGGCAAGATTTATTATGTAGATTTAAGTCTATGCATTCTCTACTGATTAGGTGATTTAATTATCCTACTCGTCTTGGTACAAAGAGAGAAAAACACAAATAGAAATTTCCTTTATAAAGGTAAATGTCTCTTGCAACCTCCATCTTTGTTTTCAGAGCTCCTCCTGTGACGGCAGTTTCTCAAAATAACCAGCTCAAAATAATCCTTACTCTACAAAGAAAAGAATTTCAGAATACTTCAGTGAAGAGAAATGGAAATATTTTATTAAGCAGAATTAAAGAAATACACACTCAGAGAAAATAGAATGCACCTTCAAGAGAGAGGAACTTTATGGTCTAGAGCCAAGAATATTTATGTGTTTTGAGTGGAAATCTGTGACATTTGTCAATGTATAGAAAGCATGGGTTCAATTTACAAATGAAAGGTCCATTGTGAAGGAGAAGAGCATGGGTCCAGTCTATTGTATTTTTTAAAATGGTGATCCAAGTTGTTTTGCCTAAAAACCTTCTTTGAACACTTTGAATCTGTTTCTCTGTCTTTATGTCAAGTTTCTGCCCTTTATCAACTAAGCTAATTTATTTTCTTATGTTATCTTTAAATGATTTAAATATGAGGGGCTTGAAAGAAAAACAAACAAGTCTGAGGAGCATACATAAGACTAAGAAGTACAAACAAGACTATGAAGTATGAATAAAATCAAGGATTAAAAATATGAAATACAGATACGCATTATCATGGGTATGTTTGTCTGTGTCCCTAAATTTTCAGTCTTGTGAAAAGTATAATTTCAAAATTATGATTTTCCTTGTCTCCTTTCTATCTATATTTTTTCCTAAATCAGTCCCAACTACTGAGAAGGCTGAATCAAAAGGGTCACAAGTCCAAGGCTAGCCTGGGCAGTTTGAGTAGACCCTGTCTCAAATATCACACTTATAACCTGTTTAATTACTAAATAATAGTATAAAGTAAGAGTAGATAAAAATATCAAGAGATGAGATAAAATTAGAGCTGTGATAGCATAAATTATAGTGAATCAAAGAATTTCTTTTTGAGTGATGGCTACATTGAATCAGATAAACTCTGTATAAATTTGTTTTTGAAATCATTTACCAGCAGATTGGAAGAATAAAGTGAGGAAAGAGAAAAATTTAAGAGATGTTGTATTCCATTTCCAGAGCTGCCATAACAAAAGACCACGAGGCATTTTTGGCTTAAAACAACAAAAAATTAGATTCTCACATTTTTGCAGTCTAAAAATCTAAGCAAGCATTTGACAGGCCTTTGAAAACTTTGAAAGCCCTAGGGAAAAATTCTTCCTTGCCTCTTGCTTTTGGTGGTTGTCAGCAGTCCTTGCCATTTTTTGGATTGTAAGTGCACACGACTCTAATTTTTGCCTCTTTTACCATATGTCCTTCTTCCCCTTATGTCTCTGCGTCACTTCTTGCTAACGTTAGGTTGACTTATAGAGTGGAAAGAAGAAATGAGAAAATAAATAGAAAAATGAACTGCATTTTATTTCATGTAAATCAAAGAAGCACCTCAGATTAAATAAAGAACTCAGGTGAACATCTCACATGAAGTAGCTAGAAGGTCTTGCTGGCTCACCTGCCTATGTCATCTATCTTGTAAAGGCTCTTTCTGAATGTGGAAAGGGCTTTTTTTTTTTTACACATCAACCATATTTTCCTTAATAATGATATTGTTCAAATTGTCTTTGTCACATATGAGTATCTCCATGAGTAAATGACAACACTCTTCCTTTGAATAGTAAATGTTTGCAGGTGTCTTGTTTGCTGTGATCATTTATTCTGTTACAGCTCTTTATGCTAATTGTACTGGTATTTAAAGAGCTAGGACAGCTGTTTTGTTCACCAAAGAAGTACAATTCCTTGCTTACCTTTGAGACAGGAAGGCTTGATCTGTTCTCATTAATTTCTCAAAGCACCTCAGGGTAATTTAATTCCATACCTTATTTAAATATCATTTAGATTTTGTTCTTAAAATGTGGATCCATTTATACTGCCCATATCATTTTTCTTCAGAACATCCATAGAAATAGGGTACCAAATACAATTTTAGACTGATAGTTTCTACTAATATTGCTGGTATGATATTTACATTGTGAACATCTACAGGAAGGGATTGAATATACTGATAAAACTGAAGATCTATTTCTCATGTTTTTCTTAATCAATCTCTCAATTCCCATGTATTAAATGGAAAGATTAAATGACTCCAAACTAGCAATCAGAAAACTGTACCATATATTGGCATATATTGATCTGTTCCTATTTTATCAATTGTTCCTCCATTTAAATGAACCAAGTTCAATCAGTGCTTGGACCAGTATACATATGAAGCATTCATGTGATCAGTGATGTTGCAGTACTTGTATTCCATTTTTATCAATTTAGTTCTCTCAAACTTATTTAGAAGCTGTGAAACCTTCAAGATACCATAAAACAGAACTATTTTTAAGTGAAGGAGAAATGAACATAGGATAATTTATAGATGGATTGAAAGGCGTTGGACATACAGTATTTGAGACAATATCTGATGAAACAATTGGTAAGAAGTTTAAATATTACCAAAATGAAAATCTTTTTTCTTTTTTTCTTTTTTTCTCTTTCTTTCTTTCTTTCTTTCTTTCTTTCTTTCTTTCTTTCTTTCTTTCTCTCTTTGTTTCAAAGCTCTAGTGATGATCAAAATGACTGGATACCAATGCCTAAAATAAACAACTTGATATTATAATTTAGATTAAGATAAATATTTAAAATATGGATTAATACATTTATTAAACATTGACGCTTTTAGATTACATACTAATTTTTTCCTAGATTTTTCCAAAGATTCCAAAGTAAAGTAGGAGGCAAATTATGACAAATGTTCAAAATGAAATTACCAAGAAACAACAGTGTTGGATTAGTGTGAGAGATATAGTTAAGATAGAAGCATGTACTCTGAAAACAAAAAGCATACATTTAATACCCACTCACTAGACTGTAGCTCTGTGACCTTTGATAAGTGACTTATCCACACTTTCATGTCTGTTTCACATCTGTAAAGTGGATCTTATCTAATATCTACCTCCTCGTATGTTATGAGATTTAAATGGTTCATTATATGTAAAATGTATATCAATTGTTATTTTTCCAAAAATTATTTTGGCAATATCAGTATTGTACCCAGTAAAACTAAAAACAATTTTGAGCCAAATTTCAAATTTCTCATTTTGAGACACTTTTTTTGCTTTAAATATATATAAAAACCTGAGAGAAAACCAAATGGCTGGCCATTTGAACTGGAATAGAATAATCTGGCTATATTATCTCAAGGAGAATTTTGTCTAACAATTTTCTTGAGATTTGATGAGAAATGAATGGAGACAAACTTATTCATATGTTTTTGTATCTAATTGGGACATAACTTCATATAAATAAGTTGAGAAATCATAACTTTTAGAAGTCCTAAGTATGAAAAAGGGATTATCTCGATTTTTCACCTTATGTAAGTCACCATTTCTTAGTTTTTTACTGATTCTCTACTTCCACTGTTGGGTTCACAACTTGCCAACAGCAAAGACAAATACTGAAAAACCAGTATAGCATCCTTGTGAGGAAGAGGGCAATCACCCACCTGGCAAGTTGATTATGATTAATCTCTTACATTACTGAGGGAGCAGTGGGTTGTCTTCATAAAGGTGAACACTTTGGATATGAATTTCTTGTTCAAACTGCTTCAATGAGTACTATCATCCACAAACTTAGAGAATCCCTTATTTATCATCACAGTATCCACACATACACATTTCAAAAACATACCTTGCAGTAAACAAAGTGAGAGAAATTCATCCTGCCCATGAGATTTTCTGTTCTTAATATGTATTTCAGCACCCAGAAATAGGCTACTTAAACTGAAGATTAATTTTAGGGTACTACTGGGTGAAAATGTATTGTGAATCTAGGGATATAATCTAAGGGGTATCCTTAAAACCAATGATCAGCATATGGTGCCATCTGTTTTATACATACGTCACACACACACACACACACACACACTAGAATTACACTCATAACAAATAGTTATTTACTTTAAGTGACATATACCTCATTTGGGACTATATACCAATGTACAGCACATTCACATGTCTCATTTTTCCCTCCTGGATTTTCATCCACTGGAATGGTAGACTGAGTTGTCTTCAGTTTATTTCCTAATTTTCAACCATTGCTCCTTGCTTACTCTGTCTCTAAAACATAAAAATATATTTTCTTAAATATGCACCAAATTTTCTCCTATTAATTTTTCCTCTATTAGTCCCCTTGAACTCTTTACTTCTAGATGACAGTATGAGCACAATATAACCTAGATCTCAAGTCATTTAAGTCTTCTCAGGAAATTTGTTGTAACCTACCACTTATTTTTTATTCTCAGCTTCATGATTTCTTTCAGGTAAGAAACAATTCAATATTTGTCATAAGTAAATCTGTAATAGAATTATATGTCATTTGTAGCTCTTGAGTACTTGATGAGTAATCAATTTTTATACTACAAAGAAAGGATGCTAAAGTGAAAACTCTAGGGTACTAATATATTTAAATTTGCACTTGGAACTCAAATTCTTGCATAGACTGTGTCCAGAAATGTGAAAGGTTCAGAATTTCCTCTACTTGTAAACTGAGATGGCCTGTTTCAAAGATACTCTCAGAAAACATGAGCTTCATGTGTCAGAAATAAATGGAAATATTACTCAGCAGAGCAAGCAGCATGATCATCAAATACTTACATCTATTGGTCCTACCACAAGTTCCATAGGGATAACAAAATTGGCATATATGAATGATTTCACAGTGGATTGCATTTCAGAAGAGCAGCCCCAAGCTTAGAAAACTTCAATCATTATATAAGGTACAGTAAACTTTCCTGACATTCTGTTCAGAGAGAGAAATTCTGAATATTATATTGTATAGTAACTGAACCTGCTCTTTGTTTGAAGAGCAATATTACCTCTATCTTCCAAGGCTATTCATAATGTAAACATCCTTACAAAGAAAACCTAGAACAAAAGCATTCAGAGTCTGTGCTCATAAACTGTGCAGAAACATGAGAGGCCTATGGAAAATTGTGTCCCAATAGACTTCCCTCAGAGCCTATGGTTTGATCTATTCATTGTGACTTGTTTTCCACACCCCTGGGGAAGTGTATGATGAATACAGTACCTCCTGGAATATTTTCTTTTTTTCATGGAGTTTTTAATGTTTAATCAAAAGTCTAGAAGAAAAAGCAACCCTTTTTTAAAAAAAATAATAATGAGAACTTTCATATATCAATAATTAGTAGCTCTGGCATTCGGTGCAGTGATGCAAAATTGAAGTGGAGTAATGTAGTAAGATTCATTTTTTCCATGAGACAAAATTCTATTCAACAACTAGACACACAAAAAGTATTTCTCCTTGGAATAAAAATACAAATTATAGCCTGTACAGCAGCTCAATCTTAGGGAAAAGCTCTGTTTCTTGATAAAGTTAGATCAAAGAAGGAAAATACTTCCTCACTTCCTTCTTTATATAAAAATAAATTAGAAGATGTGTAGTCTTATTTTTCCCAGAACTGTAAGAGAAATAGAATCATCCATCTTTGCCTATGAGCTGAGCCCAACATTCCAGACATTCACAAGGAGCCAGACCGGTGTGTGAAACATGAGTTCCCAGCTACCATGACACTCTAACAGCATGAAATGTCTCAAATGAAACCGGTAAAAGAACTAAGCCCCAGTCAGCTCTCAAAACTGGGAAAAATATTAAAATAATTGTTTGATTAAACCTTTTAGCTTTCAAGTAGTTTGGTATGCAAAACCTGTTGTCCATCTGGCCCTAGTATTTTTCTGTAGTAAGAAATAAATTTTAAGAACTTGATAGGCCTATCTATAATATTATTCTCACAAATAAATGATATGTTAGCATCCATAATTTCTGCCATTAAGGAGCTGTGATTAACATTTTATCTCAACCATGCTTCAGTGTATTTATAACTTCCATCTGTGTAACTTTTGAAAGAAAATATCTAAAATTTGGGGAGGGGTTACTATGTATGTCTACAATTACGCTAATTTCCTTCTTACAACTTTTTGAAGAAAAAATTTTAAATTCCAAGAAATTATTCTATTTTTGCCTTTTAAGTCAACTTTCTCCAAAGAAAAACACAAAGAGAGTGATTAAAAATGCAAAATAATATATCTATATTTCACTAAAATATCTCCTAATAAATGTGCCCAAATTTTTGTAAATTTCTTATTGATCTCTTAAATGCTCATAAATAATTTCTATGAGGAAAGATAGTTTGCCTAATCTTTGACAAACATAGCAATTTATTATTTAGCAGGTTGCTATTGGTTTCATCTAAAATGGGTAAGTCTTAAGATACATATATTTAATCAGCTGTCTCATTAAATTATCTATCTATCCATCCAGAGAGAGAGAGAGAGCGAAAATGGAAGGGAGAAGAATAGAGATGTATTTATTATAAAGCATTAAATATCGATTTGTGTGATTATGGAAACTGAGAAGTCCCATGACTTGCTGTCTGTGTGCTAGAACGCCTGGAGGGCCAATTGTGCTGGAGCTTCAGAACCAGTGTACATGTGAAGACCTAAGAACCAGGAACACTAATGGCAGAGGACTTATGTTCTGGCTCAGCAGTCAGGCAGAATGAGTGTAGTTCAAACTTCTTCTGCCCTTGTTCAGTGGATTGGCTCATGCACACCCTCATTGAGGAGGGCCATCTGCTGTATTCAGTCCATGCATTCAGATGCTAATCTCATCCTTTGCAGACACAGGGGAAAATAATGTTTAACCAGCTCTCTGTACATTCTGTGGCCAAGTCAAACTGACACATAAAATTAACTATCACATGTCATATTCCAAGGATATAGGTTTTTATTCTGTGTTTTGTTTTACTCTTTTTAAAAACTTCCATAAATATATGGCTGGAAATTGGACAGACCAGGGTATAATGAGAGAGGAAAAGATGAAAAAAAATGAGGATAACAAGAGCGGTTGAAATGCCTTGAGCCTAACTGGAATGACATGAGGTGAGATGTGAGGACTTAACTCAGTGTGAGACAGACAGAAATGAAAGCTGGAACTTCTGTGGTCCAGATGCACATGTAAACCAAAGAAGAGGACAGTAAAGGCTAGAAGTCTGGCAATAGTCCAGCAGTGAGTGCATATGCAGGGTTGTTATAGTTTACATCACAGTGTTACCCCAAAGACTCATGTACTCATAGTTGGGGCTTTAGAGAGGTGATTGGAGCACCGGGCTAAGATATTCATTGGTGCATTATTCCACTAATGAGTTTATAGTTGAATGTGACATTGGGATTTAAAGCCTGTTGGGAGGAGAGGGTCACTGGAGGTGCGGCCTATAAGCATATATGTCCCTCCCTCTCTTCACCCTTGATCTCTCCCTCTGCTTCCTGTCTGTCATGCCATGAGCAATTCTCTGCTATGCCCCTCTGCCAGGAAACACTTCCTTGGAGCCAGCCTACTATGGACTGAAACATCCAGAAACTGAGAGCTAAAGTAAACCTTTCTTACTTTAAATTCTGGGTGTCAGGTATTGTGTCTCAGTGTTGAGAAAGTAACTAAGACAGGGTTCAAGGAAGAAGGGAAGCATCAAGTCAAACACTAAATTTATGTGTTCAAGTATCTATCATTGAGCAGTTGAATCAAATAATAAAAAAATGACTGATGGTGAAAGATGGGGGCAATCATGAGATTAGTGAGAAACAAAAGAAACAATGCAATCCTGTTAGCTGCTAGCAGGTACTGTTAGGGACAATCACCCTTACTTGTTGGGGGAGGGAGATAGAAGCCATTGTGCCTTTTATATCACTGTTAAGATTTTTTAAGGTTGTTTTCTTTGTGTGTGTTTGTATATTTCAGATTGGGCCCTGCAGGAAAATTAACAAAGAGCTAGTCAAAATTGTCAAGTCATTCTGGTTCAGTCTTTTTAGGTAAAGTGAAGTAAAATTTGCTCATTATAATGCTAAATTCTCTACCCTGTCTGTCATTTTTGAACATACAAACATGGTCAGGAATGTGCCTGCCTCTACAGGTGATAAATCTTTCTTAGGTAAACATGTGAGAGTTTCTTCTATAGAAGCCCCTTTCTTCCTTTCTCTCTCTCTCTCTCTCTCTCTCTCTCTCTCTCTCTCTCTCTCTCTCTCGGTAGGCACTATTTAGAGAATTATCTCCAGTGTGCTCCTTACTTGTTCCAAATAACAAACCCTTCTTCATTCTTTATCTCCTGCTTGTGCTTATTGGCTTTGCACTCACCAAGGGGGGGAATCCATTATATTTGGTTACAAAATCATTAACTAGGGATGATCAAGCAACAAGGAGACAGCTCCTCTCCTAAACTTTTTGACCATTTTGTTATTTCTGGGATTTAGAACAATTCCCACTGTCAGTTGACTCATTTTATAAAGGAAGTTACCTGTGACTTGTATCTCTCATATCATGCTCAACTTTCATTGTAACAGAACTAAGAATTGGAATGCCTTGTCAAATACGTGTTTAAAGGTAATAGAGAGCACTACTAGTGGACACAACAGTGTCATGGAGTCACTTGCTCTCTGTTCAGTCTCAGCCCAGAAAAATATCTTTTGTTCCTTCTGAAATAATGAGAAATGATGTTTTATAGTGAATATAGTAAAAAAGAAATCATGCTTTATATTCTATCCAAGTGGAAATTAAATCACAACAGAAAGGTATTGCACCATCAGCCAGAGGTGCAATTTAAAATCATGTCTCAAGATTTGTTCCTTTTAATAAGTGAGAAAAACTACATTTTCACCAGCTGCTACAGTCTCAGTGACCCAACTGTAATAAATGTTAGGAGAACCTTTCTTAGTTTTTATCACAGAGCTTGGCCGAAAGGCTGGACTCAATCACTCAATCCAAGGAGCAGTATATGGAAAAGAAGAAGGGAAATATGTCATGTGTTGAAGTGTGCTTGGAATGAATTCAAATGGTTACCATAACAACTGTTAGTCAAAGGAACATCCGATGTTTGGTGATGACATGGGCACAGAAATCATTAAACAACACAAGAATGGGGTCATGTTAGTCATATGGCCAAACGGACATAGACAGCTTGAGTCCATTTGTTCCAATTGTGAAGCTCATTTAACTCAGTATTCCAGTAATGTCAAAAACAACCCAGTGACATTTACTATACAAGTGTCTATGGAGGCAATTTTATTACATTCTTTCCCCAGTTCCAGACAAACATGTCAAGTGTGGTTTTATGGAAGGAAGTAAGAATAATTAAGACAAAATATATAGGAGTAACTTACTAATGTAAAACCATCTTTCACTTCTTTCTGAAAAGTGTTTGCTCATCATTTTATTGTTTTCTTAAAGGAGGTGTTATGAGTTATGCTTCAGTGATGTTGACTTAATAAAATTAAATGGCAAAAGTTTATTCAGATATTAGTCTGACTGAAAGAGGAGAGAGAGAGAGAGAGAGAGAGAGAGAGAGAGAGAGAGAGCGTGAGCACAGCAGTATGGAGTATGGGTGAGGATTCCCAGGCGAACTTTGTTAAAAGCCCTTGAGTCCCATTTCAAAAGAAAGAACACATAAATAAAATGTATTTCATGCTAATGAATTCTGAATCCTATATAGAAAATTATGAATCATTAATAATCTATTGCCATTTTCCTATAAGAATGCTACTGCCATTAAGCTATCAGCTATCTAAATGCCTTTTTATTATATGTATACTTCAGATTTTTAAGACTCTCAAGTCATTTTCAGATAGTGGCGTTCTCTCTCTCTCTCTCCCCTCCCCTCCCCCTTCAAATATGTGTGGTGTGGGAGGGTACAATCTTTCAATAAAGTGTCTTTGTTTTAATACTGGGGATTGAACCCAGGGATGCTGTACCACTGAGCTATATCCACAGCACATTTTAGTTTTTATTTTAAGACAGTGTCTCACTAAATTGGCCAGGATGGGCTCAAAATTATGCTTCTTCTGACTCAGCTTCCTGAAACTGGGTATTACAGTGGGGGGTTACAGCCATGAGTCATCTGTCCAGCTCAATAAAGTGTCTTTTATATCCTCTTTTGAGTCAACAGTCTCAGCTGGGTGGAAGAGTAACAAGGCATGCTGTTCGAAAGATGAGTACTGTATAAACAATAACAATCTCCATCTCCTCTACCACATATACTTCCTCCCTCTACTTCACCGTGGAATACTACAGTATTACACTCTGACACATATGTGGTAACACTATTACTGTCTTATGTTTGTAACAAAGAACCTTAGTTCCCAAAGATATTGAAGGAGGAATAGAAATCATCATTCTTTTAATATCATGATACACAGTATATTAACCATTGTTATCTCTATTTTGTTATGAAATTTTGTTTTATTTGTTTCAAGGAATAACACTATTTTTATATTTTCTTTATACTATCTACTTGTATTACATTAAAATAATAATAAAAAAGAATCAGAGTGATTTTCCAGATGGGCTGTTGAGAATTTCTCATTAGGAGACTAGATGGGAGGGTAGAGATAAAACTTAGTATAGAGGGTGACACGAAACTGGAATAGAGGTCAAGGTGGAGCTTTTATGAATTTGTAATCAGGTCGCTAGAAGCAAAGTGATGAGCTTAGTCAGGAGGATATTTGGGCACAGAGACAAAGGCTGACTGCACCAATACATGCTCAGGCAGAGGAGAGGATAGTTTAGAGGTCTAAGGACCAAGTCAGATAGATAGAATCCTTTTAAGCAAAAGTCAAATGGTTGAGATCCTATTGGAAAGAATCTTCATTTTCCAGGGGCTGAAAAGGCTGAAACACTTCCATTTTGGATTGAGGGTACTAATTATGGCAGGACCTTTATCTTCAAAGGAATGGATTACTGACAAGTTGTTATCCTTTCAGATGAGAGAGCCCAGAAAGACAGGGTAATCTCTTAAAATAGTTATTTGAATGATATGAGAGCTACAGTTATGTACCCATTCTGTGAGTTGCACAACTTTTATTATTCTTTTCTATCATGGATTATACATTTTATACGGCTTTCTGTGATGAACTCAGTGGAAATTATGGGGAGTAAGATCCATTGAGGAATGATTTTGAAAACACAAGGCCCCGCAATGTTGCTTGAGAATTATCTACATTTTTGTTTTGAGATAGGGTCTCTCTGTAATTCAGGCTGCCTTGAACTCATTATGTAGCTCAGGCTGGCCCTGAACTCATGACCATCCTCATGCTTCAGCTTGCAGAGTGTAATCCCTCCCCTCCCCAGGGATTACAAGTGTGCACCACCACACCCAGCATTGAGAATTATCTATATTACAACAGTGGTTCTTGTGAAGTAACAATACTCATAGGACTCATTGGCCCTGATTCCATTTCTCTGATATATCATTGTTTGCTCAAGGTATTATCTTCTCCTGGACTGGAAATGTCAGAGGGACTTTAAATATTTTATCTCCATTATCTGCACATTATATCTGAATAAAAATATTTTAGTCTGACCTCCCAGGCACCTCATGATCTTTCCTCAGCCTCCCCTCACAGTAATCACCCCCTTCATTATCATCATCTCATAATCCTCCTCATCATCAGTGCTAACATTTATTTAACATTTGTAATTCATCATCTCCTTTACATCCATTATCTCTTTAATTATCATAAGAACCCGATAAGGCAGGCTACATTACTGTCTTCGTTTTTCCAATAGGAACTTAATAACATTCAAATTAAAAATTTTCCCAAATCCCACACTGTGTAGAGAAGCTGAGACCCAAACCCAAGTCTGTCAGCTTTGAAACCTAGTAGTCTTACTGGAAATACAATAAAAACACACTGATAAGCTTTATAACATGAATATAGATTTAATTTTCAAAGTTACAGGAACTTAAAAAGATCATAAGATATCAATCTTAAACATGTGAACAAAGACTTATATAAACCTGAATATTTTCATATAGAGTAATCCTGCATAAACATAGCAAAAGATGGAAAACAGAAGGGACTTGTTGTTAAGGACAGTGTTATAAAATGTTATTTTTTTGCTGTATATAATTGTAATTAAAATCCTCAGAATCTTAATGGTTTCTGGTGAGCAAACTAGCTTTTTAAAAAAAGAAATTTATTTTGGACTTCATCTCTCTATACAGCATTAAAATAAATTATCTTCACCAGTTGAAAGCAAATGCGTCTGAAAGCCACTACTCTCAAGTTCTCTCCCCTATTCTTTCATCTTAGATTTCCCTGTCATTTGAACTCTTGGAGGTGATTTCCTGAGTACACACATACAGAACATTTTCCATCCCTACTTTTTAAGAATCCAGGTTATAACTCAGATTGACTTTCCTTGGGCTTTTATTCCCAGAGAACACTCATGCAAGCCCTTCCTGCCCTTTTCATTTAGACATTCTGTGTAGAACTCCCTTACATTTGGCTTTCTTTTAAGGCTGGTTCGATGAGTATACAAATGCAAGGCCCTTTTTGCCCTGTCTTTGAAATTCATCATTGGGCTCCATTTGCTTGGCTTGCTCTCTGGGCTTCCGGAGTGCAAATATTCAGGGCCCTTACTACCCTTTCTTCTCTGGAATCAAGTTTTGACTTCAATTTCAGTTGATTTTGTCTTGGGCTGATTCTCTGCATAAGAACTGTACACCTCCCATCCTCACTATTTAGGAACCCAAGTTAGGACCATTTTCATTTGGTCTTTTTTTCAGGGTCTTTCTGACAGCACACATGTTAGTGCCTTCCCCAATTTCCTCTTAGTAAGCCAACATAAAATTACTTTCACTTGTTTGCTTTTTCTTGACTCTGATGTCAGAGGGTAAACATACAGGTCTCTTCCTGCCTTAATTGTAGGAATCCTGCAATGGATGCCCTTTCCCCATGCCTTCTTTAGTCCAGGATACTTTGAATGCACACAAGCTGGCCATTTCCTGCGTGCTTTTCTTAGGAATCCAAGAAAAGATTCCTTTTCACTGGACCTTCCCTAGGGCCTAATTCCTTGCCTAAACATATGTGGGCCCACTCAGGCACTTTTCTCTTGTGACTCCTGCTTATAATTTCCTATAATTGCTATAGAAAAATACAAGTAGATAAAAAAGAAAGAAAAATACAAGTAGGAAATTCAAGGGAATAAAGGCAATATACAAATGAAAACTGACATTACCTGGAGATTTTCCCAGGAGAACATTGGATCTCCACTGTTATATCATTTTGCCCTGGCAGCCTTGTGAGATGACAAAAAAGAAGGAGTGGCCTGAAATAATGCCTACAATGTGTAAGGCACACGCTATGTTATTGTAAACTCAAGTATTATCGGTTTTGAGCATTTTTTACTTTGGTTTTTTTTTGTTTTTTGATTCTACAACAGACATTTTGTACCAAATAAATAGATTGTCTCAAAAGGAAATGTGATCATTAGCTTCCCAGCTGATGGCAATGTTCAAGGTCAGTTTGTCTCTGATTAAAGGAAAGTCAGCTCCTACAGACATCTGCGTGCTGCTTCAGAGGACTCACATGTTATGGGAGAGTCACAGCTTTGTCAAGCAGACATGCAAACTGTGCAGATGCACAACTACATTTCTCTGGCAAAAACATTGTGGTATACTTCCTGATGATCAATTTTTGTTTTCTTTCTATAAGAGGAAGGGGTATAAATTTCCTAATTCTAATTATAACAAAAAATTACTTTTCATACATGAGGATTGTGAATAAAATCACAATAGTTTTAATAATCAGTTCAGCATTTTTATGAGTTTCACTATAAGCAACAGAAAACTACCCACCCTTTCCTCCATAAATAAATCATCAAGATTATCTCACTCCTGACTTACGGGAGGGAGAATACTTAGTGCAATATTATATTTTTTGGGAACTTCTTCATGTCTTCCATTGAATCATAACAAGAATTTGACCAATGCTGCAACTGTCACTGAAAGCAGGTACTAAGTAGCTCACAGTAAAGCCAGAGAATTATGTATGTGCACAAAATTTTAGGAAGAGTGTTCATAAGCATCTATTCCTTGGCCATGCGGATTTACCATAAGCAGCACATAAAGGGCAATAGTTCTGTCTCCATACAGACTACACAAAAATAGATAGAAGTGACGGTTTTCCAGTTTCAATCCCAGGTCTTAAGAGGCATTGCATGTTCCTACCTGTCTCTCAGGGTTAGATTTATGTCATGAGAAGAATATGCCCTAGGTAGACAAGGCCTCTTCAACCTGTGCTCCAGAATGAGACAAATTGAAGGCCAGGGATTTAGCTCAGTGGTTTCACTGCCTGCTGCACAAGCGCAAGGATCCGAGAGTTCGATCCTCAGTACCAAAAAAAAAAACCACACACACACACACACACACAAACATTTACAGAATGAGACAAATTGAAACCATGTTGCTGGGCGTGGTGATGAATGCCTGTAATCCCAGCACTCAAGAGGCAGAGGCAGGAGGATTGACAGGAGATTAAGGTCAGCCTACATAGTGAGTTCACTATGGACTATATAGTGAGTTCAAGGCCAGCCTAGTCAATACTGTCAGACTCTGTTTCCAAAGGGAAAAAAAATGAAGACATGGATTTGACCCAGTCTGAAGCACAACTTTCTCTAATCACTCAAAGACATTTACTGACTAATGATTTTATTGTTTCCTCCATCATTCTTCAAATGTTTTATATGATCTATATTATACAATCTGTATAATTATCTGTGTACAGGTGTGTGTGTGTGGGTGTGTGTATGTAATGAATGATGATGGTGGTGGTGGAGACAAAAGGAAATATCATGATTTTTTCAATATCTAAGCTATTAATATTTCTTCATTCATGCATCAGGGTCAACAGCTATGTAACCAAAATGAGTGGAGAGAAATATGCTATTTCTGTGGGCTAGTCTTCATCGAGGAAAGGATCAAAATGACTATAGTTATGCTGCACAATCTCTGGGTTTGGGAATAAGAATTTCCCACCCCATAGATGGGAATATTTTAGCTAGCTGTGATTTTAGAGTGTGGGGCTCAAATACAATGCTGATAAAGGGATTTACAGCATGCATGGATCACTGTTTTGAGGTGAGAAATATAAACATATTCCCAATGCTTGTTTAATATACACAGAATGTGTAAATACAGGAGGGTGTTTAAGTATATCTGAATGTAATCTGGATGTTTGTTGTACCTGACTAGGTTACTGAAATATGGGTGAAAATGCCCATACATCCATCCTTTAAATGGTTTCAGCTGAATCTGTTTAGAAACTGAAGAATCAGAGTCACTGTTTGAAAATAAATATTCTCCTGGAATATTTTCAAGAAAAGAAAGAAATGTGATGAATCCTTTTAGCCTACATTGCATTGCTTGGTCATGGCACTTCTCCAAAAGGACAAGCCACCAAAACCTAATTATTCGGTACAGTCTACACTGGAGATCATTGAATGGGTGGTTCCTCTTTCTTCTCATAATTCCTTTACTTCAACCTAGTGAAGATTACTTTCCTCTAACCAGTGTTGGTTTTCTTTTTTTAAAATTAATTTTGTTGGTACATTTAAGGTATACAATATAATGACATTCATCATTGGAAATTTGTACCTTTACATAATCCATCTTGGTTATTTTTTCCCCATTCCCCTGCCTTCCTTTCAACCCCTCCACCCCGCCCTATCTACAAAGACTTTGTTTCCATTTTTTCCTTTTCTCATATTAATTCCATTTCCTTCTTTCTTTTTTAAATTAATTTTGTTGGTACATTTTAGGTATACAATATAATGACATTCATCATTGGAAATTTGCACCTTTACATAATCTCTCTTGGTTCTTAT
>NW_004624762.1:18975600-18987838 GCF_000247695.1 Heterocephalus glaber | reverse complement strand
GTGTCCCATAGATTCTGATATGTTGTATTGTCATTGTCATTTAATTGAAGGAACTGTCTGATTTCTTCTTTAATTTCCTCTGTGACCCATTGGTGTTTTCTGCATGACTAGCTACCTCGGGACCCCTTCGGCAGACCTGCCTGTCTGCAGCGGGCTGATTCAGTGTTTTCAGCGTGACTCTCCAATCAGTCTTATGTTATTCTTCTTTGCATTGTCTAGCAGCTGCTGTATTGATCTCTCGTGGTCCCTTACAATTTTGAAACAATTTTTGTTTTCCTGGTCACTAATTGCAATCTTATTTTGTATATCTGAAATTCTGTCCTCACATTGGCTCATTCTGCTGTGTAGACTTTCAATGGAGTTTTTAATCTCCTGTAAATCTTTTTGTACCTCTTTTATGGAATCCATTTGTTTCCTAGGTTTGAGTTCCATCATGTTCCTCAGCTCCCCTATTTTTTTTTATTTGTGTCCTCTCTAGATTTATTAATCATGTCTTACACTATGGGCACAGTCTCTGCTGTTATCTGCGAATTATTTCTGATTTCATTTTTTCCAGATCCTCTTTTGTTGCCAGTTCAGGATGTCTGGGTGGTAGAGTATCAGAGGGTTCCATCTCGTTTCCCTTTGGGGTTGCTGTAGGTGATCTGGAATCTGTTTTTGAGACTTGTTTACATGTCTTCTCATTTCTATGCTGGGGGGGGCAGGGTTGCTGTTGGCACCAAGATGGCTCACCTCCTCTGGGATGGGAGTGGTGGAACCTTGCCAGGTCCCTCCCTGGTGGAGCAGTGCTAAGCCGTGGCTGTGCTGGGTGCCGGGGTCCTTCTGTCGCTTGGCTTCTTGGGGCCAGACAGGACCAGGGCCGGGTGGAGACAGGGACCCATGCCCATCACCATCTGGAATGAGGCACAAGTGTTGGGCATGCTCCCTGCCAACACATCTTAATTATTTTTCCCTTCCTCTTTCCTTCCTCTCCCTCCCTCCAGCTTTTGGTCTCCTTCCCTTTTGGAAAAGACATATTGTTTCTCAATATCATATTATCTTTTATTTTGCTCTTCATTTATATTTTTGAGTTTCTCATAGAAGAGCAATCATGCTATATTTAAGCTTTTGTGTCTGATTTATTTTACTTAATATTATGGTCAAGGTGCATCTATTTTCCTACAAATTGCTTGTTTATCCTTCTTTGTGACAAGGTAGTACTCCACTGCTTATAAATGCCACATTTATTTTATCCATTTATATGCCAGTTGGCACAGAGGCTGTTTCCAAGACTTAATTATTGTACATTGTGGCGCTATAAACATGGGTCAAAACAAACTTTGGAGAAAAGACAGCCTCTTTAACAAATGGTGCTGGGAAAACTGGACTTGTATATATAGAAAATTAAAACTATATCCCTATCACACACCCTGTAGGAAAATCAATTCCAAATGCATCACAAATCTAGGTATAAGACCTGAAACTTTGAGAAGAAAACATAGGAGAAATACTTGAAACCATAGACACAGGCAATGTCTTCCTAAATAGCCCTCTAAAAATACCAAGAATCACCAAATGGAATACCCAAATTAAAAAGTTTCTGCACAGCAAGGGAAACAACCAACAAAGTGAGGAGACCACCTACAAATTGGGAAAATATCTTCACCAGTTACTTTTCTGACAGAGGATTAATATATAGAACATATAAAAAACTCACAAAACTTAACACCAAAAAATCAAATAGCCTAATCAATAAATGGCAAATGAATCAAACATAGACTTCTCAAAAGGAGAAGTATAAATGGCCAATAAACACACAAAAATTTTTAACATCTTTAGTCATTAGAGAAATGCAAATCAAAGCTATGTTGCGATTTCCTCTTACCCGAGTCAGAATGGCTATCATCAAAAATAAAAAATTGATAAATGCTTATGAAGAAATAGGGAAAAGAAAATTGTTTTACACTGGTGGTGAGAATGTAAATTAATACAACCACTAAGGGAATCAGCACAGAGATTACTAAAACACTAAAAATAGAACCCCAGTATGATCCAGCTGTATCACTTCTTGATATATACCCAAAGGAATCAAAGCCAGCGTATGGACACATGCATACTCATGTTTATTGCAGCACAATTAGCAATAGACAAGATATGGAACCAGCCTAGGTGCCCGTCAGCAGAAAATAGATAAAGAAATATGATATCCATATCTATCTACATCTACATACAAAGGAGTATAATTCAGTCATAAAGAACAAGATTATGTCATTTGTAGGAAAAGGACTGGACCTGGAGATAAACATGTTAAGCAAAATAAGGCAAAGGAAGAAAAACTAGTATCACATATTTTCATTAATTGTTTTTTAATTTTAAAAATATTTTTAATTTTTATTATTAGTTCATGTTGGTAGCACAGAATAATGAGGTTAATTTTGGTAAAGTGGTACATCCATTTAATATACCTGATCTTTTTCCATTCCATTATCCTTCTCTTCCTTTTTTTCCCCTCCCTTAATCCCCTTCCCCAACTTCAGTAGTTTACCACCTATGCTTTGTCATTTCAAAGATTACAAAATATTTTGTTTATTTTGTTTATTTATTTCTATATTAGATTTCTTATGTAAGAGAAAACATTCAGAATTTAACTTTCTGAGTCTGGTTTTTTCGCTTATGTGGAATTTTAAAAAGATGACACGAAAGGAGAAAGGATCCAAAGGACTGAATCTACACCCATATCTATCACTATGTATTAAAATAAAATCAAAATGGCTCAAGGTCCTGAATATTAAAACAGAAACAATCTGTTGGAAGATAAAGAAGTAAAACCCTTGAAGACATAGTCATAAGTAAAGACTTTTTTGAACAGAAAGTCAAGGATCAACATCAAGAATCACCAAATGAGACTATATCAAATTAAAAACTTTCTTTATAGAAAAGAAAAAAAATCAGTACAGTGAAGAGATGAATTACAGAATGGAAAAATAATTTTTCCAGCTACTCCATAGACAGAGAACTAAAATCTAATATATATAAAGAACTCAACAAAATTAGACCACCCCCAAAAAATAAAAGATCCAATCAAACAATGGGCAATTGAAATCAATAAACACTTCTCAGAAAGAAGTGCAAATGGCCAATAAATATATGAAAAGTGTTCCACATCTCTGGCCATTACAGAAAGTTAAATTAAAATAACACTGAGATTCCACTTGACTCCAGAAAGAATGGCTATTGTCGATAAATCAAATAATAACAAATGTTGGTGAAGATGAAGGGGAAAAAGAAACACTTTTACATTGTTAGTGGGAATGTAAACTAGTAGACTAGAATGAAAATCAGTATGAATATTCCTTAAAAAAGTAAAAATACAAATTTAATTTGACCCAGCTATCCCCTTCTAGGTATCTTCCCAAAAGAGTTAAAGTCCTATTGTAGTGATATATGTATACTTACATTTATAGCAGCACAATTCATAATAGCTAAACCTTGAAAGAGATCTCTATGGCCATCAACATATTGTGGAATGAAGAAAATGTGGTATTTATATACAGTGGAGTAATAGTCTGCCATAAATAAGGATAAATGTTGGTCATTTGTAGGAAAATGGTTGCACTTTGAGGCCATTATTTTAGGTGAAATAGATCAGAAACACAAACTTCAATATAACATAGTTTCTCTTATTTGAGAAGCCCAAACTATAAATAATTTAAAGAGCAAAATAAATTATGGATAATAGGAATCAGTGGGACAGATCATTTGCAAATGAGACAGGGATCCAGAGATGGAGGGAGCAAAGAGGAAAGGAAATTGAAAGGAATTTAGATGTGTTATACATAGGCACCAACTCCCCACGATGAATGTAATCACTATGTACTGCCAACATGTACTAATAAAAAAATTCTAAAAGAGAGTAGAAGGGAGACTTAAACAAGAGAAAGGAAATAAATGTGAGGGAGGAAGAAAGTGTAAGGGAGGTAGTGGGGAATACATATGATCAAGACATATACATGTATGAAAATACTACATTGAAACCCCAATTTTTTATAATTGAAAAGCATTATAAAAAGCATTAAAATTTTTTTAAAAGTTTGAAAGTGTTAAGTCATTCATTCCTGATATCCTCAAGGTTCATGGAGAGAGCTGCAGATGGGGAAGCTGAAAATAAAGCCACAAGGGGCTTCCTGGAAGGCTTTTTGATACAAATGATTGTGGCACTCTGCTGGATAATTTACTTGCTTCAATTACATGACTAATGGAATGATTATTCATAATTAGGAAATGACCAGAAAACAAAAACATAAAACAATGTTCTGACTGGCTATCAGTAATTGTGAGCTTCACATTAATAATGCCCAGGAAATGAAAATGTTCTGGTATTTTTCTTTAATTTTATTTAGAAATGTTGTTTCCTAACAGCATCTCAGTACTGTGGGCAGTCTATATTCTGTGCATTATGTCACCTCGAAGTGTCATTCCTCATGACATCGCCTGCGGAGTACTCAGAAGAGGTTAGTCAGATGCCATCACTTAATTAACTGGAACCTTTCTAGTAGGAGTCTTCATAAATGATGCCTTTCTCTTCTTTTCTTCTTTTCCATATCTACCTGAAATTACTATGCTGCAGTACAGGGGTGCCCTTCTTGCCTCACAGTAAAATTTTTCAGCCTGCTATGTAAGGAATAGATCACCATGAGAGTCAAACATTGTCAGAGGATACTGGATGGCAGAGTCCTTGTCTGGTAGGAGTAATTTCATAGGGGAGAAAAAAATATAGAAATAGAAAAGAGTGGCATTAATGGTGTGAAGAATCACACTTGAGATTTCTTAAAGTCTTTTGAGAGGAGATCTACTTAGTTTCAAATTCTGTGAGAAGTCAAAAAACCTAAAGCAGCAATGGAAAGCTAATACATCAGGGGTTAAATACGACAAGGAAAAGAAAAAGGCAAAAAGAGTCCATTGATAAAATAGCCATTACAGTGAATAATTAGAACTCAGTCCCACTAAGGACTTAGGGCCTTCTTGTCATTGGTGAAGAGCTGCTTCTTGCGGTACTAACTCTCTTAAGCATTTTTTCTTGTCCACCTCGGAGACTGAGCTAGCTCCAAAGCACTAAGTAAAACACTGAGAGTAGTGAGTGTGTGTAATAAGCTCAATTTAGCACATTGAAGTGAATGAGAAAGATAAAGGGGTGGGGTACCAACAGCATCAGTTAAAGGACTCAAACAAATATTAGTTGAGAGCACAACAGTTTCCATTTCCTACTGAGAACAATTTAGACATCTTTGTCAGAAATCTTTGACAGCCTCTCTTCTCCAAGGCCACTCAGCATGCCAGTAGGGTTTCCCTGGGGCAAACACTACATGGAAAGGAGAAGGAAGCCAGGTAAAATTTTTACAAAATGTGCTGACATTTCTATACCATATGACAGACACATGCCTATTTAGGAAACTTGTTCATTGTTTCCCGTTGATATCCCTTGGGCTCACTGGAAATTTCCAGTGCATGGTAATTTCTGAACTGTGTGGTTACTGCAAAGTAGAAGGTTATTGTTCTGTATCACGGTCCACTGCTTAACAAAATCTGCCAACAGCCAGAGGGATGGTTTCTTCCCCACTGAGTCTCTCAGATGAGATACTTTTACAATGTCATCCTTATTGTCCCTATAAGTTGTTTTTCTATCAGAGTTAGAACTTTAGAGAAAATAGGTTTTAGTTTTTTCTTAAGAAATGAATCTCAGTGGTGATATTAACAAGTTGAAGTCAGATAAAATATGTTATTTTTATTGCTGCAAATGTGGATCATTTGCAGTTTCTGTAAATTTATTTTTCTCTGTAGTTGAAGACTTCCATTTGGAACCGCACACATTTTGTAGTGGGTTTACTAATATTTCAATTACCAAAAACATTAACTTTAGTATTGTTTTATAAATGGAAAACTGTTAATTATGTCACAACACGAACATTAATCTTTCTCTCCCATTTGTAGATCATATAAAGGCTAATATCTGCTGAGGATTTTGTGGATTTGTGATAATTTTGAAACTTGAACTGTGACAGTACAACCCCTGAAAGTGAAATATCTTCCACTGTTCACTTCTAGGTTGGATTTTCTGAGAATAAAGACATTTCATTGCTTAATTGTTACATTGTTTCAATTTTGGATAAGAAATGTAAAGCATAAAAACATTACCTAAGTTGTTCAAGGTCATAAAATTTTATTATTTGCTCTCTATTCATATTAGACACAAAAAGAACCTAGCAAACTTTCCACAAAAAGGTTGTAGAAGTTAAAGGGTGTTCTTTTTTATACAAGTTGTATGCTTTGGTTAGAATTTGGAGTTACTGTATTAGTTCTGTGTTATATTGAACTGTGAATACTGTCCTTATATAATAGCTGGTTTTGTAAACTGGGGCTGGAAGCTTTAATTGATCGATTTTCATTACCTTTAAATAAAGCTCAGGATTTTAATGGAAGGAAGCCTGGAAGATGACATTTGATTAGGCCCACTTGGTCATTAGTTGGCTTTGAAATATCAAGAAGTACTTCTTACTCTCTATTTATGTAAATCTTGAAGAGCTCTGTACATACCTAATAAAAGCAAGCTCACATAGATCCCTTTTTTGTCTAATAGTTCGTGTTTTTTGTACCTGTGTTTTTTTTTGTTTTATTTTGTTTTGGTCTCTGTATTAGTCACCTCAGGTTAGCATAACAATATAGACTTAAACAACATAAGTTTATTTTTCACAGTTGTAGAAGCTAGAAACATCTAAGATCAGGGTGCTGACAAGGTGGGTTTCATTTTGTGGTCTCATCTCCTGGCTTGTGCTCCTATGACCTCTTCTTGTGCTCCCAGAGAGAGAGCAAGCTCTCTGGCGTCTTTTCTTATAAGAGCACAAATCCTATCATGACACTCCCTCGTGATCTCATTTAAGTCTAATTACCTTTCCAAAGACCCCACCTCAACATACATTAGGAATAAAAGCTTCAACATACACTTTTAGTGGGACACAAGTGTTCAGTTAACAGTCTCTTATATGATTTATTATAGACCTCACTGACAGACCCTTCCTCCCTTCTTTTTACTCAGCTCAATTTTGCAATTAAAAGGATTTGGTAATACCCAGTTTATGATGTACATCTCTGGTTTCCTAGCCACCTGATATCCAGGTAGCCCTTGCAAAGGCTCAGTAGCGTACCAAAACTTGTTTTTTTTAAACATCTGTATTTTTTTTTTAAATAGCAGAATAACTCTTTGTTTTGTAGAGTAGTTTATTTTCAGAGCTTTAGAGACCTGATCTTCAACTCTCTTGTTGAGGCTTGCCAGAGAATCCCCAAAGAATTAGACACATTGGATTACCTCTAGCATCATTAAATCTATGTTATATGTTTCATGTGTTAAAATACCCTGTGATATCAGCTAAATTTGCTGAAGAGTCTTCTATCAAGACAGGGGTCACTTCAAAACACATATATAAGTCATCAGAGACATGGATAGCAGCAATGTACCCAGGTACATAATACCCATTGAAATAACAGGTTAAAACAGTCCTTTGTCTTTTATATCTAGAAAATACAGAATGTAGAAATAGCCCGTTTAACTGACTTATTTGTGAAGACTTTACTTCTTACAGATTAAATGTCATAGTTCCCAAAGGGACAATAACCTTACAGGTAAGTTCTGCTGAATTAGAAGACCATTAATCCATTCCATGGATTCCTTATATCAATAAAAAAAGCAAGCAAACAGTTACTGAATGAGATGATGAAAAATACTATGATTATTATGAAGAGGGAGGATTTTATTGTACAAATGGTGTCATAGAGGATTGTATTTTATAGCCAAGTGTTTCGTGGGGAATCTCTTGAGGCTTCTTTCCTAAGACAGTACAAATGGGTGATATTTATAACAGGTCAATAATAACAAGGCTGGAAAGTGTTTAGATCACTTGGGAATAAAGTTCTGGTTCACCCCAAGCATGCAAACAAGAGATTAAGTTCTTGTTCGTGAAATCTAGATTTCTAGTGAAAGAAGGTATAGCTAATATAGATTTCAATTTCAAGACCAGGTAAAGTAACAATCATAGAAAGTATTAAGAAATTTATAGGGGATTACAGCTATTAAAGATTTGATTGTCACTTTCAATCAGTGTGCAAGGAGACTGCAAGTATATAATTGGTTAACCCACTTTCTGTACTTCTCCAGACTTTCTGGACCTATATGCCCCTACCACTGTCACCTAAAGACTTGGCCAACTTAATAAGAAGCCTCATCTATACCTTTTATAGAAATACCTTCCAATGTTACCTGCTCTTTCAGTCTTCCAGAGTGAAAGGAGACCTCCAAGTAGTCTTAAAGAATAAGCTACCACAGCCCAGGTGTCCAAGTCCTATGACCTATGGAGGAAATTGTTACTTCCACCTCTTCCTGGTTTAGAGGTTGCACTGTGTTATAAATGAGGGGAACCCAACTTTCCTAGTGTATGTATGTATGACCTCAGTAAACAACATAGAGATTTCAGCAGTTGATATTCTGTGGGGCAAGGTTAGATCAGAATGATGCAATAGCAAGAAGTTTTTGTTAGATAAATCCGACTCATTTTCTTATTTCCACGTACTCTTTTGAGTTCCATTGGCTCTATATAGCTCTCGGAGGATGGCCCATGTAATCAATCCAACAGCTATCTTTTCTTATGAAGCTGTGACCAGCCTGACAGTATTGTATTGGACTTATTTTTCTTTGGTTTTTGTGTAAGTTGTCTCTTTTTGCCTCAGTTCCTCCCTTGTTTCACCACTTGCTTCACTGGGATTTCCTAATCCTCTCTACAGCACCCTAAATAAAACACTAGACTTTATTTATGAGAAGAAGTCCTGCAAAGATGAGGAAATCTTCTTGTTCTGAAAAGAAATAGATGAATTATAAGGAAAATCACAAAGAAAGGAGTCGATGTGAGATGCATGAAAGAGAAGACCAAGAAAATAAAAAGGTGAACAGCATGAGGCAAGGAAATTACCAGATTTAAACATTCAGCTTCCCTTGAGATATTTCTTAGGAACAAAGCAAGGTAATAAATTTGGAATATAAAAAGGAGAGTATTGAAGTCATAAAAACATATAAACTCCAAGAAGAGGGAAAGGACACGTTCCCAAGAATCTGTCTTCCATTTTGTCATTGTGTGTGTGTGTGTGTGTGTGTGTGTTTTGAGAATTCTATGGAGATGTTTATACCAAAACCAGCACAAGTATAAATTGAGAAAAATAAAAACATAAGTATGACCTTGAAGTGAAAGAATTTTCAAAGTATGCAATTGCCTTATGGTCTTAGTCCCTTTAAGACTTTTCAAGTTTATTTGAGTTATGGTTTGGACACAATAGCAAGACTAATTTCCAAAGTTTGTTTTAAGGCTGAATCAAGTTTAAAATTTCTCTATAGTCAGAGCACATGTTTCATTATCTGTATCTTCTGTATCATTGGTTCTCAATCAGGATCACAACCCCAGGAAGCAAAGCAGAATGAACCCATCTGGCATGACAAGAAATTAAATGTAAAGGGGGAGGATCCAACAAAAAGAAAAAGTCATGCCAATGACAAGTCAATACGTTTCAGTTATAACCATCAATGTTAATGGTCTCAATTCACCAATCAAAAGAAATAGACTGGCAGAATGGGTCAAGAAGCAAAATCCAACAATATGCTGCATACAAGAAATGCACTTAATTCAAAAGGAAACTCATAGACTGAAAGTTAAAGGGTGGAAAACAATACTCCATGCAACGGGAAGCTGAAAAAAAGCAGGAGTAGCTATCCTCTTTGCAGATCAAGTAGATTTCAAACCAACACTGATTAAGAGAGACGAAGAAGGACACTACATCCTTGTAAAGGGAACAATCCAAGAGGAAGAGATGACAATCATAAATATCTATGCACCAAACACTAGTGCACCCAACTATATAAAACAAATGCTAACAGACATGAAAAGTCATATAAGTACTAATACAATTGTAGTGGGGGACCTCAACACCCCACTGTCACAAAGAGATAGATCAACTAGACAAAAAATAAGTAATGAAATACTAGAACTCAATCAAACTCTTGAACAAATGAACTTAACAGATGTTTACAGAGTCTTCCACCCCACAAAATCAGAATACACATTCTTCTCAGCTGCACATGGGTCATTCTCCAAAATAGACCACATACTCACACATAGAACATGTTTAAGTAACTGCAAAGGGATTGAAGTTATCCCCTGTATATTATCAGACCATAGTGCGATGAAATTGGAGATCCATAGCAAAAGAAACTCAAAAAGTTTCATAAAGATGTGGAAATTGAACAACATACTTCTGAATAACCAATGGATTACAAAATCTTGGTCTCAGTCCAAGTCAATTAAATAAATCTGAGATGACTCAGGTATCAGTGTTTTAAATTTCTCCAGGTGATACCCATGAATAAACAGATTGGGAGTCAGTAGTCTAAATAGGAAATGAGACATTTTTCCCACAAAAAGCATTATAAAGTCTGTTTCTAGCATCACCAGACTGCTATACTGCATGACTCTTTCTACAAATAAGTTTTTGAGACAGTGTCTCACTATGTAACTCAGGCTGGCTTCAAACTCGTGGTCACCTTCCTGCCTCAGCCTTCTGAGTGCTGGGATTACAGGTTCACACCAACATGACCAGCACGAGCTTTTCTTGAGATATTGTCACTAAATTTATTGAGACAGTTGAAAAATATTTAAAATGGCACTGCTGACAGAATATAATCAAAGACAATAGAGCATTTATCTATTAATTCACAAAATAAAGAAATTCAAATATAGGCTTTTGAATTTTAAAAGCTGGTACCTATACAGAGTGGAAAGGTATAATTGAGAAGTTTGAATTTGGAAATGGTGGGAGGCTCATATTCAGAATTGTAGAACAATAAGAGAAGTATTGGAACAAACATCATGCAAAAGGACAGATTAGTCCAGACTTGGAACTCTAGAAAGGATCTTGAACAGACTTTCTAGTTAGGAGTGAATGGCAGTGCAGCAAATAGCCACAATATTTGAACACTGTTCAATTACACAGAAACCACATTGAAATTGAGTCATCAATAGCCACTGCCCAACCTCTACTTCCAGGCACCTTACATTGTCTGGATCCCTGGAACTGAGCAAACAATTGAGGAAGGGTCCCTTTCACAGTGGTCATGACTTCTCCCGAAGACCCTAAAACTAATGTGATGTATGTTCATATGTTTAGTCATCTTGTGGATCACAGCCCAGATTCCTCGCTGTGGATACTCCCATACTCCCATTGAAACCATTCAGAAATCTATTCATCTAGAAAGACAAAATGGCCCTTTCACTTTTCTGAGAAGTTGTAGTAATGAAAAACAGCCTTCAACACCTGCACTTCACACCACTTATGATATATATGAAGACAACCTGAGAATCTTCTGAAAAAAGATGAAAGTGCTCTTACTTTTTTATCATTTGAAAGCCCTCCACTCTCTAAAGTTCTCAGATTGAGCCCACTGCAGATAGGCAGGTCTATGGATGCCATAGCAATGCCCCGAGTCATGCAGAACATGCTGAATCAGCCCGTGCCCTGGCAGCAACCCACTGGACAAAGATGGTCACTACATCTTTGTGAAGGGAACAATCCAAGAGGAAGAGATAACAATCCTAAATATATATGCACCAAATACAAATGCCCCCAACTATATAAAACAAATATTAATAGACATGAAAAACCAAATAAACACTAACACAATTGTAGTGGGGGACCTCAATACCCCACTATCACAAATAGACAGATCATCTAGACAAAAAGCTAACAATGAAATCCTAGAACTGAACCAAGCTGTTGAACAAATGGACTTAATAGATGTTTAGAGAGCGTTCCACCCCACAAAATCAGAATATACATTCTTTTTGGCTGCACACGGGTCTCCAGAATAGACCACATGCTAGCTCATAGGACATGTCTAAGTAAATGTAAAAGAATTGAAGTTACCCCCTGTATATCATCAGACCATAGTGCAATAAAATTGGGAATCAATAACATAAGAAACCACAAAACCCCAACAAACACATGGAAACTGAATCACACCCTCTTGAACAACCAATGGGTCACAAAAGTAATTAAAGAAGAAATTAAACAGTTTCTACAAGTAAATGAAAATGCCAGTACAACATTCAGGAATCTATGGGACACAATGAAAGCAGTTCTATGTGGGAAATTCATAGCAGTGAATGCCCAT
>NW_004624762.1:18925089-18973017 GCF_000247695.1 Heterocephalus glaber | reverse complement strand
TTTTTTTTTATAAAATGCAGGACTACTCAGCCTTAAAGAATGAGAAACTAGAGTCATTTATAGCTAAATGGATGCATATCGAGGCCATACTCTTAAGTGAAATAAATAGGACACACATAAATATAAATATAAATACCAAAGTTTCACTAGTGTGAGAAACTGATAGTGTAAACAAGGGTTAAAATGATTAAAATGAATTATTGATAATTTGAAATAGGTAAAAACGTCCATAGACGAAGAAGTGAAGGGAGGGGAAGGGGAAAGGAAAAGAGGGAAAGGAAAAACTATGAGAAAAGAAAATAAATGGAAATGAAATCTATGTAAATAGGGAAGGGCAGAGGGGGTGAAGGGTGCACAAGTAATGGGGGAAAAAAAAGAACCAAGATATATCATGTACAGGTACAAACACCCAATGCTAAATGTAAACGAATTGTATACCTAAAATGTACCAATAAAAGAACTAAAAAATAAAAAATAAAGTTCTCAGATCAATACAGATGATTAGGTGATATACAGAACATTTCCTAAGTGGAAGGATACAGGTTAGAGATTCTTAATTTAAGCAGAAATTAAGACTCTCTCCAGAAATGGTGGTAGCTAGCTGCAACGGAATATCAGTGGTTGGGACATGACTGGAGCCAGTATAGCTGAAAAGGGTGCATAGGGAAAATCTGGTGCCTTAGAATTGGTGACCTTGTTAGGGTTAGGCACATAGGCTCAGGTTCATCTGCCTGGCACTGACCAAAGCAAAGGATATATTCAAAGCTAGCTCCAAGGAGGTAGAGGGGCCTATTTGCCTCAAATCCCATCTCACTGTTTACAGGTTGACAAAGGTCTTTTATAATAAGGAACAGGGGGGAGGAACCCAGAGGCAAAATATCCTGCTAAGCCCTTTCAGAGAGTTTGTATCAATAATGAGCAATTGAGAAATTTTGTCATCTAGCTCCATCATCACCCCCCCATGGAGGAACAAAATATTGGATGATTTTATAAGCAAAAATGATCTAAGATGAGTGTGGTGATGTGCACCTGTAGCCCAACTACCCTGGAGGCTGAGGTGGAAGTCTCACTTGAGCCCACAGGTCGGGGACCAGCCTGTCAGCCTTGGAAAAACTGAGATCCTGTCTCAAAAAATTGAATTATTGCATATAGTTGTGTACCATTATCTATCCATTACAATAAAATAATATCTAATTGTTTTATTATTCTTCAGTGCTTTGTAACTAAGATTGAACTAATACTCATATAGTAATTTACGGGCATTTGCATTTACTCTGTTCAAAAATTGCCTATAATTTTTTTTCTTTATTGTAGCAAAAGTCATATTACAATCTTAACTATTTTAGAGTGTACAGATCAGTATTGTTAAATACATTACTGTGCAACAAATCTTCACAACAAATTCTTCTTGCAAAAATGAAACTCTATATGCACTAAACAGAAATTCCACTTCACTCTCCACTCATTCCTTGGTAGATATACTTCTACTTTTCATTATTATTATTATTAATTATTATTATTTGTGTTTGTTTTGAGACAAGGTCTCACTCTGTAGTTCAGGCTGGTCTTGAATTCACTATGTAGCCCAGACTGGCTTCAAACTTGAGGCAATCCTAGTGCCTCAGTCTCACAAGTGCTGGGATTACAAGTGTGCACCACCACGACTGACTTTCTGTTACTTTTACATATATATGTATATATAAATTATCATATGAGTGGAATCATTCAGATTGTCCTTTTGTGACCAGATTATTTTATTTAACACAGTGTTCTTAATGTTCATCTATACTGTAGCTTGGGACAAGATTTCCTTCTTTTTAACATTATTATTTTAATTGTACATACTTATGAGATAATCAGGGCAATTATTATATTTATCACCTTTGAACATTTATAATTTCATGATGGTAAGATGATTTAAAATCTTCTATTCTAGTTATTTGTACTACAAAATGGATTATTAGCTCTAGTCACCCTACGGTGCAATAGAACACCAGAAACCATTCTGCCCAGCTGTAACATTTCACCTATTTATGAATCTCTCCTTATCTCCCTCTCATCTCTATCTTCTCTAGCTTCAGTAGCCACGGTGGCACTCTCAACTTCGACGAAATTAACGTTTTAGACTTCACATACACTGAGATCATATGATATTCATCATAATATATCTGGCTTATTTCACTTAAAATTGTAGCAAAATAGCCTATTTTAAGACTTTTTAACCGTGCAATAATGGCATTAATTACTTTTATATTGTTATACAATCTTCATCACTATTTCCTGGGTGATTTCATTACCCTTTATAGAAATGTATGTAATCTTTAAAAAATAATTTCATATTTTCCCTTCCCCTAGCCCTCAGTGACCAATAATCTAAATTTTGGTCTATGGATTTGTGTGTTCTACATATCTCATGCAAACAGCATCATGCAATATTTGTCCTTTGTGTGTCTGGCTCATATCAGGTAGGTCACAGTCTTTGAGACTTATACATGTTGCAGCATGTATCAGAACTTCATTATTTTTTATGGTTAGATAATAGTCCATCTTATGTATATACCACTTTTTTTTTTTTTTTTTTTGGTACCAGGGATCGATCTCATGTCCTTGCGCTTGCGCAGCAGGCGGCGAAACCACTGAGCTAAATATCTGGCCCAATACCACATTTTTAATTCATTCATCTATTGATAGACATCTGGGTTATTTCTACATTTTGCCTACTGTGATAATGACACAATGAACATAAGCTTGCAAATATCTAATGATATTCTTGCTTTAAATTCTTTGGATTATATCCTTAAGACTGGAATTAGTGAATAATGTAGTAATTTTATGTTTAGGTTAGAGAAATTGTAAAATTATTTTCTATAGTGACAAAATTTTTCCATTCCCACTAGCATGCACAAACATTCCAATTTTTCAATGTATTTGTCAACATTACTATTTTCCATTCATTTGATAATAGTTATCCTAATATGTATGGAATTTATGGTTTTCATTTACATTTGCACCAATGCCTGGTGACAGTGAGTATCCTTCATGTGCTTATTGGCCATTTATACATTTTCTTTGAGGACATGTCTATTTAAAGCCTTTGCTCATGTCTTAATTGGGTTGTTTGTTACTATTATTATTATTATTATTATTATTGGTACCAGGGAACAAACTCGGGTCCTTGCTCTTGCGAGGCAGGCGGTGGAACCACTGAGCTAAATCCTCGGCCCTATTTGTTTATTATTGTTGAGTTGTAGGAGCTCTTTTTAATTTTTTTTTTTTTCAATCCTGGGAATTGCATGTGGGGCCTTTTATATACTACGAAAGTGTTCTACCTGTAAGCTATATTCCTAACCTTTCGAGTTCGTCATATATTTTGGATCTTAATGTTTGATCAAATATATTTTATCTTATTCTGTGTTTTTTCACTCTCTAGATAGTACTGCTTTCTGAATGTTTCTAATTTAACTCTTTATTTCTGTTCTTACCTCCTATCATTGTCACAGCCAAGAAATCTTTGCCAAGCCCCAAATCATGAAGATTTCCCCCTGTTTTCTTCTAACAGTTTTAAGTTTTAAAATTCTCATATTTAGGTCCCTCATCCATTTTGAGTTAATTTTTTATGCAGTGTAACATAAGGGCCCAATTTCATTTCTTTTCATGTTAATATCCAATTTTCCCAGGATAGTTTTATTCAAGACCTGTCTGTTCTCCTTTTACTGATGTTGGAACCATTGTCAAAGTTCATTTGGCCATATATGCATGTTTAGTTCTGATTCTCTATTCTATTTCATTGATCTATATGTCTGTCTTTATGCCAATAGTATACCATTTTGATTGCTGTAGCTTTGCAGTAAGTTTTAAAGTTAGAAATTTTGAGTCCTTCAACATTGCCCTTTTTCATGATTTTTTGGCTATGCAGGCTCCTTTGAGATTCCATATAAATTTTAGGATATATTTTTCTGTATTTGGAAAAAGTTATTAAGTTGTTTTTATCTAAGAATAATGTTTAGTCTGTTGATATCATTGGGTAGTATTGTAATTTAAAAAACACTAAACTTTCAAATTTCATGAATATACTCAATTTCTTTCAATAATATTTTGCAGTTTTCAGAATGTAAGTCTTTTGCCTACTTGATTGTTTATTTTAGAGTTCATTCATCCTTATGCTATTGTAAATGGAATTGTTTTTTAAATTTCCTTTTAGATTGGTCATTGTATAAAAATGCAACTGTTTTTGTCTATTGATTTTGTATTCTTCAACTTTTTTATATTTCCCAGCTGTGATTTTTGTGCAATATTTTAAGTTTTCTACATAAAATATCATATCATACATTAAGAGACATAATCTTACTTCTTAATTTCCAATTTATATGACTTTTTATTTTTTCTTTAATTTGTAATTTCATGTTGAATACAAGTGGCCAAGTGAGCATCTTTGTCTTGTTTCCAGTAAGGGTTATATTTCAGTCATTTACCATTGGATATATTTAATTAAAGATTAATTAATATGAAGTTTATTTAACATAAAATTTTATATATGGCCATTATCATGTTATGGAACTTTGTCTTCTACTTTGTTGAATTATTTTGTCATTAGATAATCATGTGAATTTCCCTTAATTTTACATTGATTTTTAAATGTTGAAATATCTGTCCATTCTAGAAATAAATACCAACGGATATTGGTGCATAATTGCTTTAATATGTTACTGAATTCTGCTTTCTAGTATTCTTTTAAATAATTTTTAATGAATATTCAGATGAGACATTCATTTGTAGTGTTACTTTCTTATAGAATATTTGTCTGTCTTTGTTATTGGAGTGTTGGTACTCTCAGAATAAATTAAAAAGTGTATACTACTATTTAATTTTTGGAAGAATTTTTAAAGGATTTCTAATTCTTTAAGTATTTGATAGAATTCACCAGTAAAGCCTTCTGTTCCTATAGCTTTTCTTTGTCTGGAGGGTTTGATTACTGCTTTAATCTCCTTACAAATTTATATGAATTTTCCTATTTCTTCATGATTCTTCCTTGGTAGCTTGTGTGTTTCTTGGAATATCTCTATTTCATCTATGTTATACAATTTGCCAGCATAAAATTGTTCTTAATGTTCTTTTATAATCCTTCTTACATTGTAAAATTGATAGTAGTCTCCCCATTCTAATTTATGATTTTAGTAATTTGAGCCTTCTCTACTTGGTACTTAATCTAAATAAATTTTTAAACTTTCTTGATATTTGCAAAGAATCAGCTTTTAATATTTTAGTTTTCTGTACTACTTTTGTATTCTCAATGTTATTTTTTATTGGAAATTTTATTATTTCTTTCCTTATACTAGTTTTTAGTTTAGTTTTCTCTGCTTTTTCTAATTCCTTATAGTATAAAGTTAATTATTTATTTGCTATCTTCCTTCTCTTATGATATGCTTATAGTTTCAATTTTTTCTTTGAGGACTGCTTTCATTGATTCCTATTTTTTGGTATTGTGTACCTTAGTCACTTATCTCTTCATTGAGACACAATACCCAACACCCAGAAATTAAAGGAGGAGTGGTTTATTTTGGCTCACAGTGTGTAGAGGGTCCAGTACGTAGTCTGCTGGCTCCAAGGCAGAATGACATGGCAGAGGTTCATGGCAGAGGAAAAGTTGCTCACACAGGGAATGGCTTCAGGGAAGCAGAGAGGGAGTGAAGGGAGGAGTGGGGAAGAGATAAGCCCTTCCAGGCCATGCCCTCAGTGACTCACCCATTCGGACCAGATCCCAGTGGACAAATACACTGATAATGAACACACATGCATGATCCAATCACCTCCCAAAAGCCACGTCTATGTATGTATGAGACTTTGGGGGGACTTCTAGGTATATATCATACCACTGTGTTTTCATTTTTCTCACAGTAGTTTCTAATTTCCTTTGTTATAGGTTTTTTAATCCACAGGTTAAGAGAATATTTTTCAGGGCCAGGGATTTAGATCAGTGGCACTACGCCTGCCTCGCAAGTGCATGGTACTGAGTTTAATCCCAGGTACCAAGAGAAAAAAGAAGAAAAAAAGAAAGTACTTTTTCAAAGTTCCTGTATTTATAAATTTCCAGTTTTACTCTGGTTACTTCTAGTTTCACTTCATTGTGATCAGAAAATATGCATTATTGCATCATTATATTATTTTAGTCTTTTAAAATTTATTAGTTTGTTCTATGGTCCAACATATGGAATAAATAATGTTCCATATGTACTTGGTAAAATTGTGTTTTTGTTTTGTTTTGTTTTGTTTTTGGTACTGGGGATCCAACTCGGGTCCTTGCGCTGGGGCAGTAGGTGGCAAAACCACTGAGCTAAATCCCTGGCCCTGTGTATTCTTTTATTTAGAGGCAGAATGGCCTATATGTGTCAGTAGTAGTGATATTTTAAACCTTCAGTATTGAAACTTTCAACTCTGATGACTATTTTTCTCTTCAGGACCGTCCCCTGTATACTAAATAGCTATATCATGGCTCTTCTGAGCTATTTTAAACATTCAGGAAATATCTTAATCCAATTCAGTGTTAGATTACAGTTTGGGTTGTAAATGTAATGATATTCAGTGGAATTACTTCACAGCTAATAAATTTTCCCTGAGGGTTTTCATCTCTGCTGAATCATTTCTGTCTGCTCTATTGCTTATTCATCAGTATGCTGGATGCTAAGAGTTGTGCCCTGCAGCCGATGAGTGCCATCAATGAAAACAGGCCTTCAGAGAAGTTGAAAAAAAATAAATCCTTCCCATTATTATTTTCAAGATCCTGAGGGAAAATTTAACCTACAATTGAGGTCTCATTCATAAAACAGAGCAAAATATTTCTAGCTCAGTAGCTAAAGCAGAAGGCTTGTTGTTCCCAGAGCAGGGGCTGGGATCTGAGGAAAGGAAGGACTCAGTGACAAAATGCGAATATTCTTATTCTCTGACTTACAGGAATAGCTGTTTCTTAAACGTTGCTTATGCACTGGAGCCCACTAAATTACATATCATTAACTCCGGGTCCAGGTTATTTCAGCTTTTATAAAAAGAGGAACTAAAATCTTTCCAACATCAACAGGTACATAACCTAAAAAAAATTACAAGATGGAGAAGGGATTCTCCTAATGGCTCTTTTCATGTTCTTTTGGATGATATTTTTTTCTTTTTCTTTTCTATATGACTTTCTACTGTGGTGGTTTTCAGCCATATGTAGAATTGTCAACCATATTTATTTTACCAGAATGTAGCTGTTTCTTTCACATAACCCGTATTTTTCTCATCCTCAATAAAAATCAAGCTGCTGTAACTCTATTTGAAATGATTTGTAAAATCTACATGAAAGACAAAAACAAATAGAGGCAAAAGGAATTTGAAATATGAAGGACGAATCACATGTTTGGGGACCATTATGCATTTTGGACCTCTTATTTTAGCAAATTCTTCAGTCTTATTGAATTTTAAATCCTCTTGTTTAACATACTCATTATAAAATTAACCACACAGGATTGCAGTAAGTTTCATATTAGTAAAGGCTGTAAAAAGTATGCAGTATGATCTCAAAAAACTATGCATTTTGTGTTTGCTTCAGAAATTTTTAATGGCAATTACTTGTCACCATCTTAATGATGTCTTAGTTATTTTCTCATTGCTGGGACAGAACACCTGACACCCACAAGATAAAGGAGGAAAGGTTTATTTTATCTCACAGTTTATAGAGGTTTCAGTTCATAGTTAACCTGGCTCCAAGGCAGAGCAGCGTGGAGGAGGATAAACAGTCCATGGCATAGCAGGCAGGAAGAAGCAAGCCTGCATTCTTATTTGCCTATATATTCCATGGAGGCTACAGCCTGTAGTTTGGTGCCACCCACACCCAGTGGGGTTTCCTTCTTTAGTAATTCCATTACCCACAACTATGATAAACCAATCAATGTATAAATCCATTTACCACAAACCCATGATCCAGTATTACACACTCATGATCCAGCCACCTGCTAAAAGCACCACCTATAAGCACATGAGGCTTTAGAGGGACATCTAGATAAGTAGTGAAATGGTTGTAAATAAGCATAAATTAGAATGGGCTTTCTTACACCTTCTATTTATAACAGACATCCTTTACAAAAATGCACACACTGTGCATTTCTAGAAGCAGATCTGTCTTCAGATGCTCTTTAAAAATGTAGTGTTTAGGGTGAACCATATAAAATCATCCATAGTTGAATAATTTTGACCTTCACAAATGGCAATGTCTTATGGTGTGATCTTATATCATTTCATCTATTTTCAAATTAGTTTAACTTTTTCCAGCTGTACTTCTTAAAATGTTCCTTTCTATACTATTTTTTAATTTTAATTTTTATTAGTACATATTTGCAGTACTAATGGTTGTATTCTTAATGTGTAATAAAATTTACTATGCTAGAGTTCTGAGATCGATAGCTGTAAAATAATTAGTTACAGTTTTATAGGCTTATGAATGTTGGGAGTGTGGATCATTCAATAATATGTCTTAAAATTATATTTCCAAAATTCCACTTAGACAATCTTATGGTACTTTGAATCATGTGTTGTTCTAGCAATATATTTTTTTATTGGTATGTTTACAGTACATAATGATTACCTTCCTCATGGGGAGTTGTAATATGTATATAAATACATCTTTATTTTTTCATAACCTTCCCCTCCCCTGCCTCCTTGATCCCATCAGTTCTTGGTCCCTTTTCTTTGCACAAAAGATGTATCTTTTATTTCCTGTTATCTATCTTTTATATTGCTTTTTAGTCATTTATGCTTTGAATTTCTCATATAACAGAAACCATGTGATATTTAAGCTTATGTATCTGAGTTATTTCACTTAACATTATGATCTCAAAGTGTATCCATTTTCCTACAATGACTCAAGTTTATCCTTCTTTATGGCAGAATAATACTCCATTGTATATAAATGCCATATTTTCTTTATCCAGTCATCTGTTCATGGACATAGACTGCTTCCAAGATTTAACTACTATGAATTTGTGCTGCTATAAACATGGCTATGCATGTGTCACTGTAATATGATGATTTTAACTGATTCTGGAAGATACCTAGAAGGGGAATAGCTGAGTTGGATGGAATTTCTCATGTTGTGAGAAATCTCTATAATGATTTTCATAGTGGTCGTACTCATTAAAAAAATGTAGAAATGTTCCCCCCCCCCCAAGTCCTCACCAGCATTTTCAAACATTATTTAAACATATACATTTTACCAGTTAGAAAGCTATCAACTTTAAATATATAACATCTTAATCAACCAAATGGCAGTTTTTAAATTGGAGAATGATTATAATTAGACATGAAATTCCTTCTAAGTCAGGAAATATGACATAATTTTGACCATTTCTTTTCTCACACAAAAGTGGATTCATTAAATAGTTTTTTCTCCATAAGTGCATGTGTACAAGCAATTCTCCTATACATGAGGAGTACCAGTGATGTTTACTGTGAACTGCTTTTCAGATACACACTGTTTTCATGTGATCTCAGGTAGAAAAAGCTTCTTTTCAAGAGGTAAGAGCCCCTCCTCTCTATATACCATCTTGTTCCACAGATAGTTGTTCCCTTGTGACATAGCTTTAAAAATCCCGACCTTGATGTCAGATATTGGTGCATTTCTGGCCCACTTCCAGTAGTGATATGGTGGTTTGAATTCACCCTCTCCTCTCCACACTCAGCATAGACCTTTTTATCCATTTTTCAAACATTCCCTAAATAATTAAAAATATTGACCTCTCTCTCCTCCCTAACTAGAATAGTCATTTTCTATAGCACTTAGGTCAGACAATTTTAAGCTTGCAATCGTGAGAAAAGATTTGACTTACTGAGGAGAAAGACTAGAAACTATAAAGTGGTAGATCCAGTGACAACTTGGCTATTTATTAATACTAATTTAATACAACGTGTGAGTAAGTATCTATCACAAACCCCTCTATTACTACATATTTCTATCTATATTTTATTAACTTTAATTATGATGGTGCTCTAGTCATACCAGTTTTGCAAAGTACAATCTGAGGCTTAGCATGATATGCAACAAAAGGGTATATGGAGACATTTTTGAGGATATTGATGTGTTTATTACCTGAATTGTGAGGCAAAATATATCAAACTGTGGATTTTAAACAAATACTGTTTATCTTATTTTAATTGTATTTTATTAAAACTATAGCACCAGAAAGAAGATTATGCAACTTGACAAAGATAGCATGGACAGAAAACAGTGCTTCTATTTTCTCATCTCTGAAAGTTAAGGATTTCCCAGAAAGTCTTGAAGCAGAAAACTGGGAAAAGAAGTCATAACCTAGCTGTAATGAAAGGAAATGGAAAGAAAAAGAAGATATGCATGCAGTTTTGTTTGCCTTAGTATGTCTGTGATGCCTCCTCATGTATAAATGAACATAGGGAAAAGTAAAGCCCAAAGTCAATCAAGAAAATGTGATTCAGGTAGCTCAGGTTGATTTGCTATGTGACACATTCTTGACAATGGAAACATTGACAACATTGGCACGTTCACATATTCCCAAAGAAAATTCTGTGCCATAGCCACAAAACACTTCTCTGTTTAGAAGGCAGCTATTAGCCAACAGAGACTGGGATGGCTATTGGCCTTTGGAGAATAAACTACAAATGGAAAACCAATAAAATGTAATTTCTATCAGAGCTCAGACTGTGGATGGCTTATCATTCATACTCCTACCTCCATAGCACAAGGGGCATGTAGTTGATACTGAAAAAATATTTCTATCAATAAATGATTAAATTATTTTTATTCTCAAAACTAAATTCAACTAGCTTTTGTATCATTGAATTTACATTAAAATTAGAACACTACAGAAATGATATAATATTCAGACCATAAAAATGAATATGTAAAATAAGGTATGGGGATTATCTGAAAATTTATTTCTATTCCCTCTATGCACTAATACCACATCGATTATATGATAAACAACTCTTTGCAATTATATTCATCAATAAACCTCTGGATTTTATCAAGGGCATACTTATCTATGTTAACTAATAAGATAATATCACAAAGCTCTAGTGTGGTCTGCTCATTTGCCCATAACAATCAGCTCACCATAATTTATAACAGGAAAAATGGCACTTCCATTTCTGTAAAGTTCTTTATATATTTATTGAGAGATGATCAAATTTTTAGGGTCCATAATTACATAGTAAAGGACACAAATCAGATAAATTATGGGATATGCCAGTATCATTTTAGAAAATGTGACAAAATGGAATTTTCTATTGTTCTACTTAAAATTACTGTCTTGAATGAAAATAATTTTATTACTTAATGATGAAGGATATTTAGATAAATTGAATCCTCTTTTTTTCATACAACTGGCCTAATTTTTTTGTCAATTCTTCAGACTGCATCCTGTTTGTTTGATAAATAATACAAAATTATTGGATTTGGAGCTTTGAGGCTGTTAACTTTCAAAACCGCTTCCTTAGCAGGCAAGTTCAAGCAGTATGAAAGGCACAATGAGGCATGAAATTGTTATGCTGCATTATGTAGCAATATAATTTATTCCTTGAAACACCTAAAAATGAAGAAATACATTTCAGAGCGCAAGAACATGTTTTCTACACTGTAGGCTAAGATTAATTTAGCATGACTAATAAAGTTTCAAAACCATACTGGATAAGTAAGTGTGTTCAGATGGCTTGGGTGTAAAGTTATGACATTTTGAGATAATAGAGGATACCATGCAGAAAGTAGTAAAAATAGACAGAATTTAAGGAGGAAAGTGATGAGAATTAAAATGTCACTTTAAATACCATGAAAATTGGGGAAATGATGTTGCATCTAAGACAAAAATTAAACTTCATACTGGGAATGGAGTAAACATCTCTCATATTTTCATGATTAAAAATATGCTGTCCAATTATTAAGCTTTTTTCTTTTCTGTCTGTACCACGAAGAATTTGCCATGCTGTGAGCTTTTGTTTTAAACATATAATTACAGTACAGTTTAGACTGTTGATTTTAAAAAATGGATTGTAGAAATCCATCAAGTTATATCTAGGCTTCTTCTAGAGAAAGTCTCAGACTATGTTTTCTTTATTAGGTGAAGGGGCCAAATAATAGTAATATTAGTCTTCTTTATTTTTTTCTTTGCAATTTCAGTACAGTGGGATTTTTCCACACTATTATAATCTCATTTCTACTCTGTGGTGATTAATGACATTTTTATTTCATTTCCCCCTCAATATCTTCCAAAAACAGAACAATGTAATTAGCATTTGGTGTTTAATAATCCATGTTTTTAAAATGGAGAGTGTGAAAGAATTTGGTTTATTTTTCTTCCTTGTTTCACTAGGATAGTCCCTCATGTCCTTACGAAAGGATGAAAAGCAAGGCAAATATAATTCACTTTTGGTACTCACAAAACTGGAATGAGAACAATGGAATGCAGTTGTGGGCTTTAAATGGGCCATATAATTTAAACTTACCTACCTGGGAAGGAGGGAGAGAAATGGCCCTGAAGGAGTGCCCATTTCACATAGCTCTGACAGTGCCCTCTAGTGGTCTGAATATGCTTATTACCGCACAGTGGATATGGGTGTCACCAAGAAGCAGATGTGCAGTAGGAAGTAGATTTACACTGTGATTCCAGAAGAAACCAGGAAAATGTAACTAGAGCTGAGCAGGACAGGGTCGACAACCACGATTGAGAATGTGAAAATGCAAAGGCAGCATGCCAAGTTAGCCTCTCCACAGGACATGATGCAGAGACTCAGGGGACTCATGCTAATGCCATCCTTTCAAGTCATTCTTTCAAGCCTAATCTTAGATCCAAACAAGTTGCTACATTTCCATCTTTCCCTCTGGAATTTCTCCCACTGCATAAAACACAAGCACACTTGATACTGGGCTGAAATTAAGCCAGAACACTAGCTGCTTGCTGGACAGCTTGTTTTATTTCTCACACACTTATTTGAGTTGGCAGGTACAACAAGCAACTGAGTTAAAGAAGCCTGTCTGTGAAATTCATGAGGGAGCTTTCTGGAGTTTGCCCCTTCACTTTTCAATATCAAAGCAAATCATGCCTGTCTAGACTGAAGAGTGCCACATAAAACTGCAAAAGAGATTGTGTCTGCCACCATGTGAAAGAATTATGAGGAATTTTCAAGTTCTGGGGAAATAAACTATATTTAGAACACAAAAAAATCTAAAAGGAGGGATTTGAATTCTGCCTCAGGAGGAATTGTCAGTAATATCATCTCACCTTATGTTTTATCATCCTTATTTCACTCTACTCCCCTAAGAAGGAGGTATTTTTTGCAAACAATAGTTCTTTATTTTTCTTTCACCAAGTATTTTTGCAACATTTTAACAGAGACATTTTTACTCATGTGTTTAGTCAATACGTAGCTTAAGAATTCATAGAACCATCAATGCTTAAAAGATTAACATGGGTCTCTTTAAAATTCTAAATGGCTTCTTTGTGCATATATTCTTATATTTATAGTATACACATGTAGGCACATACAGTTCATATATATGAAAGCTCTATTATATAAAAACTCATTTGCTCTGTGTCTTATATAAAATTAAGACATATGATAAAGGCTGCCTCTTTTTAGAGAAGTTTGAAATTTCTCTCAAAATGTACACTGACAATTAAATTGAGAGTTTTGTTACTGGACAGTAGAATGATAATCATTCTGATTAGAATAGTGCACATTTTTCTTTATAAAATGTCTTTGCTCATTCATACAGTCATGGAATTATTGGTAACAGACTACTCCTTTCTTTTTTCTTTTTTTTCTTTTGGTACTGGGGATTGAACTCAGGACCTTGCGCTTCTGAGGCAGACGGTGGCACCACTGAGCCAAATCCCCAGCCCCAGACTACTCATTTCTTAGAGGAGTGCAATGGCATTAAATATCTCATGTGTAATTTCTCATCTTATTTAATAAGAATAAAAAACAGAGTGAAATAAAAGCATCCTTTATTTCCCTCCAAAGTGATGTCAAACATCTTCAAAAAGCCCTCATTTGAATGTTAGAATACACAAAAGCCCCTATAATAAGACAGCCTTACATTTTGTGGAATTGTTTACATGGAGATTCCCATAAACTCCTATAAGAAGATGGCATGTATGACTAAAGAAAGTAAATGTTCTTCAATGTAGTATGTTGATTTTAAGAAAAGCAAATAGTTAAAATGATTGAGGACATAGGCTTAGAAAAAGTAGCCATCAGTGGAAGAACAAGTCTTATTAATATTGTTCTTTTTACAAGTGGCTAGGAGATTGTGCATCCACCTTGGCAATGGGGAGGGTGGGGATTTGTTCACTAATTGGAATTGTAATTTATGGTGGTGTTGTGAGGCATCATAAATACAGTATCAAGAGGTATTTTTTACCACCCTTCTTTTGCCTCATCTTCACAAAGAGCATATAAAATCTCTCAAAGGGAAAGTTGGTATCATTATAGAAGGAGTGAAAGAAAGAAGAAAATAAAAGGGAATGATACTCCTCGATGTATGTATAATGCACAACATGTGGTTGGCCACTTTTCCCCCTAAATCAAAAGTTATTCTAACAGCCATCTAACTTATGAAATCTATATGTCCAAAATTTTTTGCAGAGGAAAACCTAGTTTTCATTTCACTATAACAGAATATATTACTGGTAAATAGGGATACACACGTAAACCGGGAGGCAATTCAGAGAAAGCAGACCAAATTGACAGTGTCCTGAATCAATTCACTATGTGAGTGGCCATGGACTAGGGAGAGGAAAATGAAGTTGTCCGGTGGTTATTACTCTTTGTATAACTTGATCTGCCATGAAGAAAGAACAGTCAGAAGCAATCATAAGAAGGACATATTTAAGAGGGATTTAACATGGGCCTAAATCCAGTAGAATTGGCCTTCATATAAAAGGGAAAATTTAAGATAGATATGCATGTAGGAAGAAAGTCATGTTAAGTAAATGCAGGGATCGAGACAATGCATCTGCAAGGTGAGGGATGGCAAGTACTGACAATCAATCACCAGAATCTAGAGGAAAAGCATGAAGCAGAGTTTCCTTCATATCCCTCAGAAGAAGCCAATTGTGTCAATACTCTAATCTTGAACTCCAGTCTCCACACCTGTGTGTAAATAAATGTTTTCTGTTTGAAACATCTAGTTCAGAGTATTTTGCTATGCCCCAGAAAACTAATAGATGGCTAGACTCCTTCTATCTTTGGATCCTCACATTTAAAATGACTTGGCCAAGCAGAATACATAATCATTGAACTCAAAGAGATATTACTTGAAAAAATCCAGTCAGAGGAGCACTAAGAAAAACAAGAATTTAAAGAATGAAGAAAACCTAATGGACTTACAGAACATCAAGCTAACCAACATATGCACTATGGGAGTTCCAGAGAAAGATATAGATAAAGAGTAGAAAGCTTATAAAAATAAATAATTCCTCAAAATTCACAAATCTTAAGAGAAAAATGAAAATCCAGATTCATAAAACTCAAATAATTCACAAAGGAAACAACATAAATTAGTCTGAACTGAGAAACTTTATAATATCAAATTGTCAAAAATAAAAGAAAATGAGACAATTTTGGAAGCAGCAAGAGGTTACTCATTACATATAAGGAAACTATATCAGATCATCAGACCCTCACAAACCATAAGCAATTGGGATGATATATTCAAAGAGCTGAAAGAAAGAATGGCAAAACAAGAAAATTATATTCTGAAAAAGTGTCCTTCCAGAAGGCAGGAGAAATAAATACCTTCCCCGGCAAACAGGTGGAGGATTCATGGTTATAAGTGCCTTCCAAGAAATACTAAATGTAGTCCTTCACATGGGAAAGAATAAATGAAAAAACCAAAATGAAAGTACATGAAAACATAAATCTCACTAGTAAAGGTAAATATGTAGAAAAATATAGAATGCTACAATACTATAATAGCTGAGTGTGGATCACTTTTAATTCTACTACCAAATTTTAAAGAAAGTGTCAAGAATACTTCTAAGTATAAAATTTGTTAATGAATATGTAATATACAAAGATGTAAATTGTGACGTCAATTACAAAGTTATGGTAGGGACAAAAAGTGTAAAGTTTTTGCATCTGAACGAAGTGTTTTATTAAATTAAAGAGACTATTCTAAGTAGAGGGTATGTTATCTAACTGCATGTTAATCACAAAATAGTTACAGAAAACAAAAAAGGCATAAATCAAAACAATGTCAGTACAAAAACAATCACAAAATAAAAGCACGAAACAAAAAATACAGAGAAATTATAAGAGACAGGGAATAATGAACAAAATAGTAATAAGAAGTCTTTACCTAATAGTGGACACTTAAAAAGAAACAGATTAAATAAACCCTCTAATCGAGATGTGGAGTGGCTGAAGACTCTTTTAAACTCTAACTTTATATTCCTTGCAAGAGACATTCCTTTTAAGGACAAACATAGCCAGAAAGTGAAGAGATGTAAAAAATATTCCATTCCATGACTGTCTAGAGGAAGAGTTGCATTGGAGAAGTTCAGAAGGGATCCCCTGAGAAAGAAGGTATTGGGAAGGAGGGAGAGGTTCTCACACTGAAACAGAACATTATTAAGAAAGATGGTATAGATAGATAAAGTCAAACAAAGGGACAATAGAAAAAGGGTAGCAGCTATTTTGATAGTGAAGCAAAAAGTCTGAAGGTTCAAACTAGCACTGCAGAAACCACATTCCTGGGATAGTTTGCCACCCTGCTTGCCGCCCTGCCCCCCAAAACCCAAAAAATAAAAAACTGAGGAAAGCTGCATTTCTGTGTTCTCTGCTCCAGCACAGACTGCAGGCAACTGAGCTCCTCCCTCCTTTGTTTAGACTCAGGCTAAACAGAGTCTACACAGGAAAGGGCATTCTAGCTGAGTCAGTGCCCCCAGCACTCCCCTAAATAGCTGAATCACAGGCAAACACATGGTCCACAGGTCAGCTGAGTTATAGGCAGTGCATTGGAACCTCCTAGGATAAGTCCTGAATGTCTGCTGGACTGCTGGGTCACAGCAACCAGCCCAGACCACAGGCTGCATCAGCTCTGTTCCTGCCTTGCATGTCACAAGAGCATAGGCCCAGCTGCAGAAAACACATGTGGTCACCTGCAACCAAACTACAACTGAGACAAGAAGGGGAGTGTACATACTCAGGGGCTCTTTAGTATAGCAGTTAAGAAGGAATTGTAGCTATAGCAGTCCCTTGCAGAACACCTATCAGTGCTCAGTGAGGGCTCACAAACACCATACATTCCCTGCTCAGAGTGGCAGGGACTACAGACTTCAGTAGGTGGGTACACATGCCCCAAGGAATCTGCAGACTTCTGTGAGTGAGGAGCCATGCCGTTTCATGCCAGTCACTGTCATCTCCTGAGGAATTTCCAGCCAGTCTACTGAGGACGCCCACCAGACAGCATGCACAGGAGCACCCTCAACTCAGTGGACTCTTCCTTACCAGTGAATCTGCCTGCCTATTATACCTTCACATCTGGGGAGGAGAACAGGAAGAGTTCCTAACCCAAGATCTGGGTCAGCATCAGACTTCGCCTGCATGAATGAAGTCCTGAGACTTGGTTAGCTTCAGTTTTGCTGTGGAAGGGTCAAAGGTGATACTGGTGTGACTGGATGTAATCATGATGCAATTAAGGCAAGGAGGAAAGGACATGAATAGCAAGGCTTTCTGGGAAAAAAGATTATATGAGAACCACATATATATTCTCTTGTTGGAGCATTTAAATTGAGTTCCCATCAGATAGCTTCTGGTTTTTGGTTGTTTTGTTTGGTTTGGTTTTATTTTTTTCATGGTTTTTATATGGTTTCAGTCATTTTAATTTTTTCTTTTACTGTATTTGCTTTGATTTAGTTGGTGTCTACGTTACCTCCCTCTTATCTCTCGCTCTAGTTTCTTCACCTCAAGCCCCGGTAGCAATGCTATTATCTTATTTCTCAGTTCTTTTTTGCACTATATGAACTCCTCCTCCCAAGTTTTTAATTTTCTATGACCCTCCTCATCACTCTTCTGTATTAAACTGTTACCTCCCTGATCCTATTCCTTTGGCTCTTCCATATCTTACCTAACCCTCATCCTACCATGTCTATTTCCCACATTACAAGTACACAAACTTATCAACAGGTTCTGAGAGTCACATAGTTTTCCTCAATCACAAACTACACCTCCGTCTTCCTATATCTTACCCTTGCCTCCACAAATATCTTCTTAAAACTCTCAACACTAAGCCTTCAACCCAACTAAAAGTACTCCAACAGATTCTGACCCTATATCAGAGTTTCCTTTTCTATCACTATTGTCCCTGCCAACCTCGTTCCTTACTGTTTTGCAGTCCTCTTTCACCCACATTTCAATCTCTTCTCGCCACTTCTCCAACCACACTGCAAAACAACTGCTAAGAATAAATGAATATATTCTGCATAAAGTATTGATAAAGGGTGAAAGTATAAATTCAAGGTCTAACTCAAATAAGTAATGTATGATCAGATCTGCTGATGGTGTTATAACTACAAGTAATTCTTTCTGCAAAACAAAAGGACAGAGTCCAAATCACTTAAAATAATAACTGAAGTGGTAAATACTATCAGTGGACATATAAATCTGAAAATATACCACAGGGAGTCAGTATCCTGCTAACAATTTTCATGTAAACTGCAATCTTTTCCCATCCTATGAGATGGTACCAAGAAAAGGGAAAAATAAAAAGCAGACACACACACACACACACACACACACACACACACACACAGGACAATGGTAAAACAAGGCAACAGATGTAACCAACTCTGCTAAGGTCTCCCAACTCTGCTAAAATGGAACAAAAGGGAGAAAATGGAGAGAAAAAGAAAATACCAACAGGTAACAGGGCTTTACAAATGTTTAAAGAACAGGTGAAGAAACTTGGTGATTTCAAAGTGGATATGACCCAAAAGCTTATGAAATTTTCATATAAAATCCTCAATGTCCATTTGGAGGCAACAAATAAAAAATTGGAAGAGCAGATCAAAATGGTTCAAAACATGAATGACAAGTTTACCCAAGATACAGAATCCACAAAAAGATTTCAGACAAATACCTGAAATAAAAAAACTATAGTTTATAAATTGCAGAAATGACCAATGTGAAGACAGAGTGTTGGAAATTGAGGGCAAAATAGAAAATTATAATGAAACATTCAATTAAGTCACAAACATAAAAAGAGAGAACAAGAAATAATCATCCAGTAGCCACTAGACAACACAAAGAAGACTAACATAAGGCTAATTGGAGCTAGAGAACCGCTACAGCTAGGAGATAACACTATCAGAATTATTAATATGTTTACAGCAATCATAATAGAAACTTTCCCAAATATGACAAGATTTCAACATACAAGTAAGTGAAGTTTCCAGAACTTACAACAACTATGATGCAAAATGAAGCCTACCATCACATGTCAACATATCATCATTAAATTTCTAGATGTCCAAAAAAATCACAAAATTTTAAAAGTCATCAGATAAAAACAAAAAAATCACATAAAGGTAAACTCATTAGAATTACATCAGACTTTTCAACTCAAATGTTAAATTCCACAAGAGCTTGGAGTGGAATATTTTAAGTCTCAATAACAAATAACTTCCAACCCAGTTAACATACCCAGCAAAATTTTTCTTCAAATTAGATGGGGAAATGAGGACATCTCATGAAAAAGAACAACTCATGAGATATATGAACAGTAAACCAGCACTCTAGAAAATGTTCAAGAATATGCTAGACAGAAATGATAAAACTAATAAAGCTAAAAACCCAGATGAAATGAAAACCACCATAGAGGTCAATGGATAAACAAAAAAGAATAGCAAGAAAAGAAAACCTTAAAAGTCACCTACAGAGAAAGAGAGTAATGATAATAATTAATCCACACCTCTTGGTAATATCTCCTAATGTGAATGGCCTCAACTTTACAATTAAAAGACAAAAATCAGCAGGCCAAATTAAAAAAAAAGAATCCAAACATCTGTTTTATTCAAGAAACTCATTTAATTAAAAAAGATATCCACAGAGTAAAAAATCAAAGGATGGAAAAATATTTTATGTAACAGGACACTGCAAACAAGCAAGAGTAGCAATTTTATTCTCAGACCATGTAAACTTCAAGCTAAAACTAATCAGAAGAGACAAAGAAGGTCATTACATACTAGTTAAGGGAACAATTAGACGAAAAGACATAATGACTATAAATATTTGTGCACCTGATACTGGAGCACCTATATTCATAAAGCAAATACTACTGAACATAAAAGATCAAGTGAATACTAATGCAATCATAGTAGGGGATTTTAATATCCAACTTTTGTCAAGAGATAGATGAATTAAACAAAATTTAAGTAAAGAAATATCAGAGCTGAAGAACATATGGATTTAATAGATACATACAGAGTATTGCAACCTACTACAAAAGAGAATATGCATTCTGTTCTGAAGCACTTGGTACTTTCTCCAAAACAGATCACATATTAGTCCACAAAGCCTGTTCAAATACATATAAAATAATCAAAATCACCCCATTTTTATTGTCAGACCACTGTGCAATGGAAATAGAAATCAATCACAGAAGAAATCAAAGAAAAAAGCATCTGGAAAATTGATACCACATTCCTGAACAACAAGTAGGACACAAAAGAAATTTTAAAATTTCTGCATGTTAATGACAATGCCTCTATGCCATACCAGAACAGCAGGTACACAATGAAACAGTCCTAAGAGGAAAGTTCTTCATAATCAACACTCCCATTAGAAAAACAGAGTAAGCTCAAATAAAGAACCTTATGAGAAACCTCAAGATACTTGAGAAAAAACAACAATACAGATCCAAACCAAAATTAAGGAGAGTAATCATAAAGATTAAAGTGGAAATCAAGGTAATGGAGATTACAAGTACAAAGAATTGACAAATAGAAGCACTTCTTCTTTGAAAGAATACACAAAACAAATAACATTTAGCCAAAATTACCAAGAGAAAGAGAGAAAAGACTCACATAAAAGCAATCAGAAATGAAAACTGCAAAATCAGAGCAGTAATGTTTGAAGTCTGAAAGATAATAACTATTATGAACATTTGTACTCCAACAAATTGGAAAATCTTGAAGAAATAGACACAGTCCTAGGCTCAGACAAGTTAACGAAGTTAACCCAAGAAGACACAAAAATACTAAACAACTCACTAACTATAATAAAATTGAGATATGAATTTAAAATGTACCAACTAATAAAAGCCCAGAACCTGACTGACTCACTACTGAATTCTACAAAACCTTTAAGAGTTTTATATCATAAAATCTCCTCAAGATCTTCAAAGAAATTGAAAGAGACAAAGTGCTTCCAAAGTCATTTATGGAAGCCAGCATCTCTCTGATTCCAAAACCAGATAAAAAACCAAGTTTAAAAAAACCTACAGGCCAATCTCCTTAATGAACATAGATACAAAAATCCTCAACAAGATATTAGTGAATAGAATGCAACACATCATTAAAAAGGTCATACTTCATGACCATGTAGGTTTCATTCCAGAGATGCAAGGATAGTTCCACATACTCAAATCAATAAATTTAAAGCACTACACAAACAAAAGCAAGGATGAAAATCACATGATCATATCAATAAGTACAGAAAAGTCCTTTGACAAAATTGAACATCCTTACATAATAAGAACCCTGAAGAAAATAGGTGGCTTTGATGCAAGCTATTTATTACAAACCAATGGCTAACTTCGTATTAAGTGGGGAAAAACTGAAAGCATTTTATTTAATATAAGGAATACAACAGAGATGCACACTAGCACCATTTCTGTTCAATGTAGTACTTGAAACGTTAGGCAGAGTAATCAGGCAAGAGAAAGAAATAAAAAGGGTACGTATAGGAAAGGAAGAACTCAAATTATCTTTATTTGCAAACAGTGTAATGATCTACATGGAAGATCAAAGAACTCCATTAAAAACTCTTAAAATTAATAACTATTTTCAGCAATGTATGAAATCAACACACAAAAACCAATAGCATTTGTGTACACCAATAATGAACTCAATGCAAAGGAAAGTATGACAACAATATTATTCTTGGTAGCATTAAGAAAAGTGAAATATCTAGGAATTAATCAAACCAAGGAAGTGAAAGACGTCTACAAAGAAAACAAATGTACTCTGAAAAAAAGGAGATTAAAGATAATATCAGAAAATGGAAAGTTGTCCCTTGCTTATGGATAAGCAAAACCAATATTGTCAAATCACCATAGTCCCAAAACTGTTACACAGATTCAAAGCAATCCCAATTAAATACCGACAGCATTCTTCAGAGAACCAGAGAAAACAATCCCAAAATATGGAACATATGGAACAAGAAGATATCCAGGATAGCAAAAGCAATCTTGAGCAATAAATGCAAAGCAAGAAGCCTCACAATACCTGACTTTAAGCTATACTACAAATCAATAGTGATAAAAATGATATGGCATTGAAAAAAATAACAGCAGATGGATGGATCAATGGAACAGAATAGAGAATAAGAAACACCCTTAGAGAGAAAGAATAAACAAATGGAATTATAACAAACTAAAAAGCTTCTGTACAGCAAAAGAATCAATTAGTAGAGTGAAGAGACAACTTACAGAATGGGAAAAAATTTTGCCAGTTATTCCTTAGAGGACTAACATCTAGAGTATATAAAGTACTAAAAAATTAGACCACCTAAAATAAAAGATTCAGTCAAGTGAATTGGGCAAGTGAAATGAGCAGACACTTCTCAAAAGAATAAGTGCAAATGGCCAACAGACATGAAAATATGTTTAACATCTGTGATCATTAGAGAAATGTAAATTAAAACAGCACTAAGATATCATCTTGCATCCAAAAGAATGGCAATGATCAAGAAGTCAAAGAACAACAAATACTGGCATGCCTACGGTGAAAAAAGAACACTTGTACATTGTTGGTGGGTATGTAAACCAGTTCAATCCTTATGGAAATCAGTATGGAGTTTTTTCAAAAAACAAAAATTAGAAATTCCATATGACCTAGCTATTCCCTTCTTACGTATTTTCCCCAAAGTGCTAAAGACATCATTTTACAGTGATACATTCATATCAGTATTTTTAGCAGCACAATTCATAATAGCTAAATCCTTAAAGCAGCCAGTATATTCATCAATAGATAAATGGGTAAAGAAAATGTGGTATCTACACACAATGAAATACTATTTAGCTCTAAAGAAGAGTAAATTTGAGATATTTGTAGGAAAATGGATGCATCTAGAAAAAATAATGTTGTGTGAAATAAATCAGACACATGCTTAAATACTATATGGTACCTCTCATATGAGGAAGGCAAAGTACAAAAAAAAGAGCAAAATAAAGGATGGATGGAAGGAAACAAGGGGTCAGATCTCTTGTAAATGGAAAGGGTTCCAGGAGACTGAGGGAAAGGGGAAAGGGAGAGGGGAAGGGGAAATATGTAGAATTAAGATATTGCCATGTACAGGAACCTAATTACCTCAATGTATGTAAACATTATATGCCATAAACATGAGCTAAGAATAATAGTAACAACAAGAATGAAAATGGGGAAAGAGGACTTAGAGGAAGAACAAGGAACTCTGGCCAGAAGGGGATTAAAAAAAGAAACAAGGTGTACTATATACATGTACCCAGTCCCTAAGATGAATGTAAGCTATATTTATGGCAAACAAATACTAATAAAATAAAATATTCCATTCCAGTGTTAACTAAAAGAGAGACAAAATGACAACTCTTATAAGAGACAAGGTAGACTTTATGTCAAAAACTGTAAGACACTACAAATGACACAAGAGTAAATTCATGAAAATATTTAAATGAAATAAATGTATATGCATCCAATATCAGAGCATCTAAATATATGAAGCACATTGAAAGCCTGAAAAGAGAAACATTCATCAATGCAGTAACTGCAATTTTACTGGATGCTGGGTCCCAGAGCTTCTTTCAGGTCCCTTGATTTCCTGCACAAAGAATTGGACAAGACCCACAGAAAAGGAAGCCATGGTGTACATTTTCTGAAGACAGAAAGAGCTATGCTCAGCAGCAGCAGCAGAGTGAGGGTAGGCCAGTGAAAAGTCTCATTCCTGCCCTGGGGATAAATTGAATGGGGTCCTTTGTATTCAAAACACTTGGATGGACACTCAAGTCATTTAAATAAGGCATTAGGATATTTGTCCTATTGAAAACTCACTTAGCCTCATACCAGATGTAAACATCCTATTGAAAATTTCACTTGGCTTCTTGCCAGGTGTAAATGAGATATCAGAAACAGTATCTTTTTATTGGTTGTGTCCACATGTAAATAAAAGATTGAGAATATCATATTCTAATTGATCCTGAGAATAGCACCAGATTCAAATGGAGGATTGAAAATAGAGCTTTTCTGATTGATCCACAGTGCTCATGACTCATAAGCATGATACAATTTTGGGCCCTCTGTTCTACATGTTGCATATCCTCATTTTTTAGGAAACTTGTCGTTCAGCTTGTTAGTTGTATTTGACACATTTCAGCCAGTCTGTTGTCCAGTTTGCTCCATCCCTAATGTTCTCCCTCAGTATATTTCAACACTGAAGTTTAAATAAGAAAAGAACATACAGACAGAAACTGTGGCATATCAGGAAAACCCTTCCACTCTGTTCACTAATGTATTGTCGTCCTTACTCTTTCTCTAAGTGTCCATTATTTCCCTTTTAAGATGACTGAAAATAGGTCCAAGTGTTCTTAGTCCTAGTCCTAGTAACCTATGGCTCATACAGCAGAATTCAATAACAGCTGCAGACTTGATAGTCTAATATGCTCTTTTGCTTCTGCCATAGTTTTGCATCTTGTACCCACTTCTGTCTATTCTGATGTAGTAAAAAACACACATGAAACTTTCAACTAGAGAAACTCATCTTCATTTTCAATGACTGATACAATTTTGGATTCTTACTCTTTTGCTCTAGCCTGATTTTATAATATTCTGACCTACCCAAGCAGATCACCATTCAGATCAATAGATGTTTTCATAAACAAAAAATCAATAGTGAGTAAATAAATGCAGAGATAATATTGAGCGTATATTATTTTTTCTAAATATTATGTTTTTAAATTTTGGATATTTTTCATGTCCTCCTGCACTCTTGCAATTTTTATTATTTGTGATTTTCAAAAATTTAACCTGCATATTGGTAATAGAGTGTATTAGATAAAAACATGGTATTATTGCTTTTCTACTTAAAACTACTTACCTTCTTGTAATTATTAATAAGTTGTCTATATAAAGCATAAAGAATGAATTCTAGAGTCTGGCTTTTTGTGATTCTCAATGCCAGATTTCTATCTAAGTCTCCTTTCCTTACAATATTCCTTGTATGTTAAATTATTCACAATGGGATAGTACCTTTCATACCTCTGTCTTTTCATTTTTCCTTTTATACTCCCCTTTTTCTTTCTCATTTCCGTAGTCATTGAAATTCTATTCAAGGTTAATTGCAACTAGCTTTGTAAGGGCTTTCTATTGATAGCACAGCATTACTTCCTCTGATATGGTTCCAGGATTCTTTCTCTATATAGTCATTGTATCACTGATCACATCATTTTATATTTAGATCAGAAGATGTCTACATTTTTCTCAGGCATGACCTCCTTTAAGATAAGACCATATTCTTTTCATTTTTGTATTCAAATTCATGGATGATTCTGGGCACATTGGAGCATCTATTTTATAAGTAATGTTAAAATAAATAAGATGAAGATTAAGAATTGTAAACAGCCTGAAATCCACAGATGCATTATCATTTGGAAATTTTTCAGAAACCAGTCTCTGGCAAACATTCATTAGTAATGGAGTGAATATTGAGGTTAATTTTCTGGAATGCAATTTTGTAATATGTATCAAGATCATTGAAATATAGCTATTCTTTGATCTGTAAATTCTACATCTAAAGAAGCAGCTCTCAAAAGGAAAGCACAGATGCCAACCTTTTAAAAATTAGTTTTTAAATTGTAAGTGATTCATACTCAAATTGAAATAATTTAAATAAAAAGTAGAAATGCAACTGCTACTAAAACTGAAAGAAAACAATGGAGGCTCAAAAAATTGAGAGAAAAGTTGAAGTACTCAGGGTTCAAGGTCAAAGGGTAGGGGCCAGTATATGCCAGCTCTCTCTTAAACTTAATCATTTTTCTGTGTTTTTTTGACTTACTTCATTCTTCAGGTAAGTTTTCTCTCAAAAAGAAAATATGATCTCAGGTATGTACAGAATCTTATTCTCTCTGCTTAGGAACACCAGAGGTATGATGTCTTTATCTTCTATTCTTCTAGCATTCATTTATTACTTCTATTCTTCTCCCATCACTTTATCAGTCCAGAGAAGATCTTGGATTGATCTTTCTTAGGGCAAATGATTACTCCTTGATCTGTCATCATTTCCAAGACAGTGGCATGGGTAATGTTGGTTAGTCAAGGCAACGATTGTAGAAGATTAAAAATATATATAAACATATAAATGAAATCAACATCAGCTGTGAGTCAGAGGATTGTGTCAAATATTAAGTGCAGATGCCTGCTTAAAGATTTGTGGTTAAATAAACTACGTATTGTATTATCTACATATGATGTAATATTATACAACAACTAAAATCATTTTTGACCATAGGCATGGTGGCAGACAGCTATAGTTCCAGTTACTCTGGAAGCTAAGACAGGAAGATCACAAATTTCGGGTCAGCCTGTGCAACTTAGTGAGAGTTTATCTCAAAAAAATTGTTTTTTTACAGAATGTTTAAGGTTTTGAAAATATGGTCATGATATTAGAGCAAAAAATAAACTAAAATATTCTAAACCTTGGAAGGAATATAAAAAATTGAAGTTATTTTTAGAGTATGGAACAATAGCTTTTCTTTTTACCTTTTCTTTCTGGACTTCTGAATTTTCTACACTAATTATTAGTTCTATAACAAAAATCCTTTTAAATATCTGATGAGTACCTGGAAAATAAAGTATAGTACTTATTCTTAATGGTGGTAAATGAGAGGTTGCATGTCTGGCAGACAAGCTATATGCAATCACAATTGTATTTTCTTCATTATCATACTTCCTTGCAGATCCAAAATAGTGCTTGACATTTGTGGTTATAGGAGGAATATGTTTGAGTTTCTCATTAGAATCTTGCATTCATAAGTGGAGATTGCCAAATTTATTTGAGAATTCACCTTTGAATTCCACGATCCAAGAACTAATATTCTGGTGTGATAACATGTTCATAAACAAAACAAACTTATCTATTTTTATTGACAGTGAGAGTTAAAGTAAATTTGAAAAATCCAATAAATATCTTAGCTAGTGAGAGTGCAGTCCTACATCTTTTTACCAGATGGGAAACTTCCTACACAATGAATCTTTCAATTGCCAAGACCTCATTTATGAAGGCATTTTATATTTTTCTTTGGGAAAAATAATGTCAAAGCCCACAGGATGACACCCTAAGGTGAAAAGTGTGACAGTAGGTCAAAGAAGTGAAGTTGCTCTTTTGGCAAGCCAAAGGGAACTATAGGTGTTCTTAACAGATTTTCTAACTAGAAAGTACTGATTGTAACTCTAGCATCCACAAAACTTCAAATTACTTGACATTGATACCTCCATCAATTACAGCAACTTTAGGAAAGAAAGATAATGTCAAGTTTCTCAAGTATTTAGTAAAAAGTTTTGTGAAACAGTGAATATAAGTCTTGGTCATGAACATGTTTGATTTCACTATATGTTAGGCAGAAATCCCAGATATAAGTGAGTGAATGGATGCCTTAAAGATTGAAGAACATTTAGTGAACAGCAGTGCCTAAATGTTTATGTTCAAACTAAGGACTTTTTTTTGTGGCCATTTAAGTAAATTTTACAGCTTTTAAAGATTCTTCTTACTTAATGATAAGAAGAAATTGTTGTAAACCAGACATAATAGGCTGGTTTTTTTCCATTAACTTATCGGTACATTTTAGGTATACAGTACAATTAGTTTCATCAATGGGATCTTGTATCTTTACATGATGTATCTTGGTTCTTATTTTTTCCCCATTCCCCTGCCCTCCCTTCACCCTCTCCACTCTTCCCTATTGCAAAGACTTTGTTTCCATTTTTTTTCCTTTTCTCATATTTTTTCTTTTCCCTTCTTTTCTTTCCCTTACCCCTCCCACTTCCGCTACTCCTTTAGACCTTTTCTTCCTATTTCACAATATCAATGAAACATTTTGATCCTTATTTACACTTTCAGTTTTTCACACCAGAGAAACTATTTGGTATTTACATATGTGTGTCCTGTTTATTTCAATTAAGAGTATGGCCTTAATGTGCATCCACATAGGTGTAAATGTCTCTAATTTCTCATTCTTTATGGCTGAGTAGTACTTCATTTTATATATAAAAAAATACCCATCTTCATTATCCAGTCTCCAGTTGATGGGCAATTGGGCTGTTTCCAAGTTTTAGGAATGACAAACTGTGCCGCTATAAACATTGGTGAGCATGTATCACTGTGGTATGATTCTGTTAATTCTTTGGGGAAGATACCCAGCAGAGGGATAGCTGGATCAAATGGGACTTTCAATCCTAGTTGTTTGAGGTATTTCCTTATTGATTTCCACAGTGGTTGCATCAGTTTGCACTCCCATCAACAAAGAAGGGTCCCTTTCTCCCCACAACCCTGCCAGCACTGTTACTGGTTGATTTCTTGATAGCAGCCATTCTTTCTGGGGTGAGGTGGAATCTCAGTGTTGTTTTCATCTGCATCTCTCGAATGACCAGTGATATTGAACTTTTTCTCATGTTTATTTGCTGCTTTTTCTTCTTTGTCTGAGAAATGTCTGTTCATTTCAGATGCCTATTTTTAAATTGGGCCTTTGTATTTGGGGGCTCTGATTTTTTTGAGTTCTTTATGTATTCCAGATAGTAGACCATTGTCTGAGGAACAGCTGGTAAAAATTTTTTCCCACATTGTAGGTTGTCTCTTAGCTCTGTTGGTGGTTTCTCTTGCAGGACAGAAGCTTTTTAATAAGATGAGATCCCAGTTGTTGATTGTTTGTGCTAGATCCTGTGCTACTGAGGTTTTGTTCATAAAATCTTTTCCTATGCCAATGTGTTCAACAGTTCTAACTAACTTATCTTCCAGCAAGTTTAGTGTTTCTGTTTTAATATTTAGATTTTTAATCCACTTTGATTTTTGTTTAGTACATGGTGAAATACAGGGGTCTAGTTTTAATCTTTGGCAAGTTGAAATCCAGTTTTTACAACACCATTTATTAAAGAGGCTATCTTTCCTCCAGTGAGGATGGTTGGCTACTTTGTCAAAGATGAGGTAGCTGAGCATGTCTGAAGTTGTTTCTGTACCTTCTAGTCTATTCCCCTGATCCTCAGGTCTGTTTCTTTGCCAGTACCATGCTGTTTTTATCACGGTGGCTTTGTAGTATAGTTTCAAGTTGGGGATTGTGATACCCCCTGCCATGTCTCTGTTGCCTATAATTGCTTTTGCTATTCTAGGTCTCTTCTGGTTCCAAATGAATTTTTGGATTCTTTTCTCTAGATATGTGAAATGTACTGTTGGGATTTCAATCAGGATTGCATTGAATCTGTATAGCAGTTTTGGAAGTATGACCATTTTCACTATATTGGTTCTTCCTAACCCAGGAACAAGGGATGTCTTTCCATTTTCTTATATCTTCTTCAATCTGTTTTTTCAAAGTGCTGTAGTTTTCAGTGTAGAGGTCTTTTGTCTCCTTTGTTTGATTCCTAGATATTTCATTTTTTGGATGCTATTGTGAAAGGAATTGTTTCCCTAATTTCTCTCTCAGTGAGTCTGTTATTTGTGTACAAGAAGGCTATTGATTTTTGAGTGTTGACCTTTTATCCTGCTACTCTACTGTATCTGTCAATTAAGTCTATTTCACTCAACAAGATGTTCTCCAAGTCTCTGATTTTGCTGCAAGTGACAGCTCTTAATTCTTATTTATAAATAGCATTACACTTAAATGACACATAATTAAATAAAAATTTATTTATCTGTTTATCTGTTGCTAAGCACCAAGGCTGACTGCATATCTTAGATAAACACAGGAATGAAAGTATCTTTTTTGTATACTAACCTTATTTCCTTTGGATATATATCCAGAATTGGGTTAGCTGGATCATATTTTAATTCTTTTTTTAGTTTTGTGAGGAAATTCCATACTGTTTCCGTAGTAGCTCTATTAATTTATATCCTCACTAACAGAACGTAAAAGTATTCTACTTTTCCACATTTTTGCATGAGCTTTTAAAAAATCTTTTGATAAATAATCATTCTGGTAGAATGAGGTAGTATTACACTGTAGTTTTGATTTTTATTTCCCTGGTGGCTAATTATATTGATTATTTTTTCATATATTTATTGGCCCTTTGTATTTCTTGATTTGAGAAGTGCCTGTTCAGATCATTTTCCCATTTATATATTAGAATATTTGCATTTTCATTGTTAAATTTTTAGACTTTTTTTGTATATTCTGGGTATTAATCCTTGTCAGATGAAAAGCTAGCACATATCTTCTCTCAATCTAAAGACTGTCTCTTCACCTTGTTGATTTTTCCCTTTGTTGTACAGAAGCTATTTTAGTTTGATATAATACTGCTTGTCAATATTTGCTTTTGTTTCCTGTGCCTTTGGACTCCTTTCCAGAATATCACTGCCTGTACCAATCTTGAAGAGTTTCCCTTCTGATTTCCTCTAGTAGTTTCAAAGTTTCAGGTCTCACATGAATCTTTTGGGGGTCAATTCAAAGTTGATTTTCGTACAGGGTGAGAGGTGGGGGTCAAGTTTCAGTCTTTGTGTAGGAATTTCCCATTTTCCCATTTTCATTTACTGGAGAGATTATCTTTTGGCCACTGTATGTTTTTGGCACCTTTTCAAAAATCATTCGGCTGTAGATGTGTGGATTTAATTCTGTCCCATTAATCTATATGTCGATTTTACTATAGGAGTAATAAAACTCCTAACCTGCTAGATGTCAGATGTGTCAAGTTCTGCCTGCTGAAATTGAAAAATGAATTCCAAGGAACAATGGAAGTTTAAGAGTAGGAAAGATTTATAGAAAGATAGCTCCTGAGAGACAGTAGGGATCCTTAGTGGGTTGTCACAGAGGTCATTTCTAAACTAGAGCAAAATCGTAAGGTTGGTACAAAGTCAGGAGGTGTGTACAACATGGGTCAAACTATAATCAACCAATAAGATTATAAATACAGCCACTAAGATAATATTAATCTAATAGAGAAGTGGCTTGCGTAGCATGTGGAGGTGAAAGAAAGCAAGGGAGGGATGGGTCTGAATGCTCTGGTCATCCACCTGGTGACTGATGCCTCTCTGTACTTTATTGGACTAGAGGATAACAATTACAATATAATCTCAAGTTATAGTTTATTCTTCATGGAGGCATGTAGGCCTAGTCATTATCTTGAGGCCTGGCCTTCTTCAGATGCACCACCAGCCACAGTTTTGATGTGTTCTCCTCTTCTGTGCTGACTCGCTCTAGGGCCCTTCCCTATCTGACTGCTTATTCATTTCTGTCTAACTTAGCTGCCCATAACAATGGGATGCCTCCCACATTCCTCTTTCTGCTCAAAATTCCTCTGAATATTCAGCATCTTCAGTGCTTCCATATGAATTTTAGGACATTTTTTCTAATTCTGTGAAAATATATCATTGATATTTAGTATGGATTTCACTGAATCTGAAAAACACTTTGGGTTGTATGGACATTTAAAAATATTAATTCCTCCATTCCATGAACATCGGACGTTTTTCTACTTTTAATTTTTTTCATTATTTTGTAATTTTCTTTATAGAGGTGTTTTACTTCCTTAATGAAGTTTTTCCTAGGCTTTGTGTGTGTGTGTGTGTGTGTGTGTGTGTGCGTGTGTGTATTTGTGTTTGTGCGTGTAGGTAGAGGGCTATTATGAATGAGATTTCTGCCTCAGAAAATTTATTATTGGTATAGAGAAGCTACTGATTGTCATATGTTTATTTTGTATCCTGATACATTATTGAATTTATCAGTCCTAATGATCTTTTGGTGGAAATTTATGTTATTCTACATAAATTATCATATCTTCAAACAGGAATAATATGAATTCCTATTTCCCTATTTCTGTTTCTTTTATTTCTTTCTTTTTATCTAATTGCTCTAGTTAAAATTTATGGTGGTACATTAAATAAGCATAATGAGAGGGAACACCCTTGTCTTGTTCTTCAACTTAGAGGAAATGCTTTTAGTTTTTCTGGTTCAGCATTGTATTGATTTTGAGTTGTAATCTATTTCCATGCATTATTTCTTCAGGGTTTTTGTTAGGAAGGAATATTGAATTTTATCAAATGCTTTTCCTGCACTTACTGAGATGATCACATGATTTAATCCTTCATTCTATTTGTTCTAGGTATTTGCACATGTTAAACCATTCTTGCATCCCTGTAATTAAACCAACTTGATCATGGTGTATGATCTTTATGATGTGCTGTTTAATTCAATTTGCTAATATTTTTTGAGGACTTTTGCATCTATGCTTGTCAGAGATACTGATTTACACATTTCTTTTTTGTTGTGTGCTTGTCAGGTATTTGTAACAGGGTAATATCGGCCTTATAGAATGCGTTTGAAAGGGTTCCCTTGCTTTCAACTGTATGGAATAGTCTTACAATAATTGTGGTTAGTTCTTTAAAAGTTTCATAAAATTCAGAACTGAAGCCATCTGTTCCTGGCCTTTTCTTTGTTGGGAGACATTTTTATTGTTGATTCAATCTTATTGTTTCTTATTGATCTATTCAGATTTTTTACATCCTCTTGGTTCAACTTTGATGTTTTTTAATTTTAATTTTTTATCAGTACATATTGTCAGTGCATAATCATTACATTCCTCATGCTGAGCATGTACATGTATGTAACACATCTTAATTCATTTTTTACCCTCTTCCTCTTCTTGATTTTGGTATGAATGCTTTTACATTTTCCTTATTTAATATCATAATGTTGTCAGTAGGTTTCTCATAAATGACTTTTATCAGATTGAGATAAGGTCCTTCTAAACCTATTTTCCTCAAGGTTTTTATTATGAATGGATGTTGGATTTTGTCAAAAGCGTTTTCTGAAATCTATTGAGATGATCATGTGATTTTTGTCTTTGCTTCAGTTTATGTGCTTATTACATTTATTTATTTTAATTCATTATGTTTATTGATACATTTTAGATATACATTATGATCATATTCATCATTGGAATTTTGTACCTGTACATGATATATCTAACTTTTGTTTTTTTCCCATTCTCTTTCCCTCTTTTCCACCCCTCCACCCCTCCCTATTTACAAAAGCTTTGTTTCTGTTTTTTCCTTCTTTTTTCATTTTTTCTTTCCCTTCTTTCCTTTCCCCCACTCCCCCTGCCTAATTCCCCCTCTCCTTTGAACTTTTTTGTTCCTATTTCACAATATCAAACTATCTTTGCATCCTTGGGTTGAAGACTAGTTCGCTGTAATATATGATCTTTTTGATGATTTGTTGTATTGTTTGCCAGTGTCATCTTGAGAATTTTTGAGTCAATGTTCACTAAAGAAATTGGTGTGTTTTTGGTCCAACTTTGGTAGGTCATGTGCCCAGAAATCTGTCCATTTTCTAATTTGTTAGCATATAATTGTTTTTTTATTTTGGTACCGGGGATCGAACTTGGGTCCTTGTGCTTGCGCAGCAGGCGGCGAAACCATTGAGCCAAATCCCCGGCCCTAGCGTATAATTTTTCAAAATAATTCCAAATGATACTTTCAACTTTTGTGTTATAACTTTTAAACTTCTCTGTTTCATCTCTAATTTTATTTACTTGAGCATTTTCTCATTTTTCATTAATCTAGTTTTGTCAATTTATCTTTTCAGAGAAAAAACTGTTCATATCATTGATCCTATGAATTATTCTTTTAGGGTTGATTGTATTTATTTATTTTTATTGTGATACTCATTATTTCTTTTCTTCTCCTAATTTTGAGTTTGGTTTGTTCTTGCATTTCCAAGATTTTAAGATGCTATTCTAATGACTTTGACCTTGAGATATATATATATATATATATGTTTTATGTATATATGTTATATATATATGTTTTTTATATATATATGTTTTATGTATATATGTTATATATATATGTTTTTTATATATATATGTTTTAATTGCTATAAACTTCCATCTTAGTAATGTTTTTGTTTTAGCAAATACGTATAGGTTTTGGTATGTTGCATCAAAATTTTTACTCATTTCAAAGAATTTTTTTAATATTTCCCCTCTGATATTTTCAATAAAATTAAATTTTAAAAGTGTTTAGGTATAGTAATTTTGCTTGGCAGATATTATTTTTTCAGGACTTGAAATATATCATTCAGTGTGCTCTTATTCTATTACTATTTCTGTTGAAAAATCAACTGCTAGTCTAATGGTGTTGCCTTTCAATGTGACTTAGTGCTTTATAGATTTTAAAATTATTTATTTCCCTTGTACCTTGGATAATTTGACCATTATATGTTATGGTGAAGATATTTTCTGGTCATGAATATTTTGGGTTCTGTATAACTGTACCAAAATCTCTATGTCTTTTTCAAGATTAGGGAAGTTTTCTGCTATTATTACATTCAGTAAGTTTTCTATGGCTGTAGCCTTTATTTTCTCCCTTTAGGGTATGCCAAAAAAGTAAATGTTTGATGTTTTAATGGGGTCCTAAAGATCTTGTATGTGCTTGTCATTCTTATTATTTTTACCTGAATGCAAAATTTTGAAAAAAAAAAGGTCTTTAAAATTCCTTCCTCTTAATGTAACCTGTTGCTAAAACTTTCAACTGAATATTTATCTTTTTGAGCTTTTTGTTTCCAAGGTCTCTGTTTCTCTCCTTTTCAAAAATTGTTTATCTTTGCCAAATTTCTCATTAATATCCTGAATGTTCTTCATTTCATTTAATAGTTTATTTGTGTTTTCTTGGATTTTATTGAGCTTTTTAAAAATAATGCTTTTGTATTCAGGCATTTTACGTACTTTGACATCTTATATTCTTTTACTAGAAAGTTATGATCTTTCAGAAGTGCCATGTGTTGTTTTTCATTTTTCTTTTGTTTCTAAATTGAGATTTGCACATCTGATTAGTGAATTGGTATAGAGTTTATACTGTATCAAAGTCAGAGATATTCACTGACTTTGAGGGTCCATAGAGAATAGGGATACTCTAGCCCTCAGACAGGTGTGATGTAGACAAAAGGGTGTATATGGTACACCTGTGTAATCTGTGTAGTTATTACTACAAAGGGAGTGGTGTCCCCCATAAAGTACTGAGGGTTTCTTCAGGCACTGTTGACATTTGTTCTGTTATTTGATTGCTCTCTGGTATTGCCTAGTTTGTTAGTAGTGAGGAGCCAAAGTGTGTGTTCTCTTACCAGACCTTTGGTGTGGGTTCAAGAGGTTAATAGGCAAATGTAGTCACAAGAACCATAGCACCACCTCTGTGGCACTCAAAATCTTGTCAGAGGTACTTAATCAGTTAAGGTGTAGGTGCAACCGCTTCAGGAGACTTGTACAGGTGCTGTGGCAGCAAATGTTTTGTTATTCATCTATGCTGCTACTCTGGATGTGCCCATCCAGAAGCAGAAAGCAAGATTCCACTTGCCTGGGGATAGGCCAATGACCTAGACTTTTCTTCTGCTTCTTCCAATTATTTAGTTGCAATGCTTTCCAGGAATTGAGCAAAAGTTAGTCATGGCTAGAGCTTGGAAAAATTCTTCTAAGCTGGGGTGTTCAGAGGAGTGAGAGATAATGTAATACAACCAGCATCAGGAAAAGTTTCTCTCTGTATCTTATTAAAGGCACATGGGTATACCTGTAGCCACAGCAGCATTTCTCCAGACTGGTCCAGCATACCTCTGTAGAGAGGGTCTACCTCAGCATTATTTCTCTGCCTTGTAAACTACAGGCACAGATGCAAAGCACCTGGAAAGGGGTGGTGACAACTAAAAAGGCAACTGTCCTAAATCCTGTCACCTGCATAAAACCACACATAACTAGTCATGCTCCAAGTCTCAGAAGCCAAGATCCCCAATTTCCCTGTCTTGAGGGAGGTGCCCTTCATGTCATTTCAAGAGGTGCCCCCTTGTTCCCCTCAGCACAGCACTCTCAGCAAGCTTGTGTCAGAGTTACTCCACCCAGCCATGTTTCCCTTATGAGACAGCTACCTGCTGAGCCATTACAGCAGAATGACTATGCAGTCCCAGAAATGGACCTCTAGAGCAGTCCATATTCAGGTAATAGGTCCCTTCTCAAGGTGGCTCCTGGCTACAATATCCTGGAGTTTCACTTGCAGATGAAGTGGATTCCTTTACCAAAGCCTAACTATTGCGTAGTTTTCAAGCCTCATATATTTAGGGTGTAAGCCTGCAAGGACTATCAAACTTCCCAATACCTAGGATTGCCAGTATCTATGGTGATAGGGTTTTCTAGTACCCTTTCTTTTCACCTTTACACCCGTAGAGGAAAGACCCCCTCCTTTATCTGTGGAGCTAGAGTGACAACTGTTGAAATGTTATTTTATCTTTTTATATTGCTGTCCCAAGTTTCTAAATTTTACAGTTTTTTCTTTGTGGAAGAATATGTGAGCACTGGGTGACTCTATTCAGCCATCTTGGCAATCTTAGTATCATTTTTTTAAATGTTTCTCTTTATCCTGCTCAGTAAACCAAAAGTCAGGCTGATCTTTAGTGTCTTCTAGCAATCACCTACTCCTTCTGAAACTTTCAGTTAAGCCTGAGTTCAATCTTCTTGTAAAGAAAAAGAGCCTTACTGACTCCTCCACCATTTGTACTCCCTCTGCCAAACCATCTTCAATAACGTGGTTCAAATCAACAATTCTAGCTCTTCTGAGTTCTACCAATCACAGTAGAAGCAATATCATGGAAGATATGCTTTGGGGTAAAGATATTTCTCTCATATTTGAGTTGGGTCCATTTATGCAAAGTAAGATGTAAGCAGAAAGAAAGTGTATGAATAATTCAATCAAAATCCATAACCTCTATTTGTTAGATATTGCAAATAAACAGTCTTTGAATGAGACATATGTAGAATTGTCTAAAATCTGCATCTGTATGCCACTTGTGGGAACAAAGTAAGCCTTTAATTCCCCTGATGCCTATGTTTTTTTTTTAATTGAGTGCTTATCGAACCTGGATCCATTACATATTTTTCTTCATATTTGGAAAACATAAATTGAAGAATGAGAAATGAGGTGGAGAATAGCTAAATATCTAATTCATAAGATAAAAAGTATTTGAAATAAAATAACCCGAGAGTTAACTTGCATATAAACTGTCACTTGCAAATTAATATGACATATATATATATATGCCAGTTTCTTGTTGACTATTTGCTTCTTAATCAGATGATATAACAGAAACTTTAATAAAATACTTGTTTTTGTAGCTATTAATGTATTGTGTAATAAGTTTTGGATATCAATGAGTGTCAAACGAAATAAAAGTGTAAATCATTGTGAACTTTTAGTTTTTATTTTTATTTTATTTTGTGCCCCCCTCAAGCACTAAAAACATTTTGAAACAACATATATACCAATGATTGATGAATTCATTAATTTATTCTCACAGGAAAATATTAGAACAACTCAGTAAATAGCTGATAGATCTGGCTTCTGCTTTTTTCATGTTTTCTCTTCCAAAAAGTTTTATTAGCATAAAATCCCACATATTCTCAGGCTTTAGGCTAATATTGGTTCCTGAGCATTCTTTAAATCTACACTAAATGTATATTGTAGATCTTGCGAAAAGATGTAGACACAATTAGTGCCATTTTGATTTCCACAAAGCAGGGAAAAGTTCATGCAAAATTCTCAGGCCATTCCTAACTCTACCATAGGCAATAAAGAAAGGCATTTGCCAGTGTATTCTGACTGTCTGGGAGACCTGCATTCATTTCTCAATGGAAAATACATCATATGGTTATCTTGTTATATATATGAGATAAGGGGCAAGGCATAAAGAAGTAGAACTACAGGATTGTGTCATTTTTGTGGTTCCTATCCAAATCCTTTTAATAGAGGAAGAAAGGTGCCTCTATGAAACAGGACAAGGGACTTATTTTATAATCTTTTAATGGGCCCAATGTGTTTATAAAGAGGTTGAGCTTAGGTGTGACTTCCTTAACCATTCCATGTCACAAGACTCTTACTTATCTGGCCCTGCTATAACTATATTGTTTGGCTGACCGGGACTACCACAATTGAATTCCAAGGAGTAGAGTTGGGGGGCATTGATGATTCATGTTGCAGCATTTAGAAAGGGGAAGCCAAAAGTACAGAGTCATTTTAAAGAACATTTAAGATTGTGAATATGTAGGGAGCATGACAACCTCTGCTGAGAATTACGAGAGCTTTTGGTACTTTTACATTTACGAAAGTCTTCCTGAGAATGTAGCAAGAAGTTTGCGAAGGAACAATGCTTATTTGGCAGCAGGCTTTGGTATGAAAGCTGAGTCAGGAACACCATTTCTATTCTATGCACTGGACTCTGACAAGTTACCCACTTAGGGACATATCTCTCTGTCCTATTTCCATAGTCCAGCAAAAAGTAACAAATTATATTCCTGTAAAGAGTAAAAATAAAATGTGTGACTCTATATTGTAGGAGCACTTTAGTCTTTTAAGTTCTAGTCTTCCATAGTCTTGAAAACCATATAAAAACCAAGAAACATATCCTTTAAATTAACAAGAACAGTGAGTAAGCCCGCATGTAGTTTATAAATGAGGCACATATTGTTTGAAGATGTGAAAGTGAAGGTGAGAAAGAGGAATTTTAAATAATGGAAGCATGAAAATACTGACAATTTTATTAAATGGCCTAAGAGATAGCTCAGAGTGGATTCTATCCTTTGTCCATGTGTAAGGGAGACTCATGTGTCAAATTATGCCATATCAAAAGACCAATATAAAAACAAAGAGAAATAACTGAATGCATACTAGGAAGCTAAAAATATTAATAAATATTTTAATTAATAGTACAAAGATGTCATTTTGCTTTGCCATCCTGCAGCCTGCTGACTTATTTAACACAAATCACAGGACCCTGTTAGGCAGTGTATTTCCTAGTGCTAGTTAGGTGACTCTTCCCCGAACTTTGTCATTCTCTGCTTTCAGAGACTATGGATTGCACTTTGTTTTTCAGAAATGTATAATACTGCTTTTGAGAAAAACTATTTAAGATTGTGATATCTCAAATCTATCTACATTCTTTTATAACTAAACATATCCTTCCTGTTGAAAATGGGCTGTATGGTTTTTAGGAAAGCGAATAAGATAAAGAGTTGCAAATATTGGAGATGGTTTTCAGTAAGCAGATTAGGGAAATGAGGATTAATACGGAGGCTAATGCAATTCACATGCTGCACTGTTACTGGGCTTTGGGGTGCTGAAGTCTCCTTCTAGAGGTGATTTCTAGATTTTTTCTGTCCGGAGTAAAGAATTGGTCAAGACAAGTACAGACGTTAGCAAAGTTTTAGTAACCACTTACCAGTCCAATTATTTAAATACAGGATGACCAAAAAATGCATATTTTTGTTAATTTTAATAAGATAATATAACAGGAAATGTTAAAAATGACAATTGTATAAAATTTATTCAATACAAGAATTGACTGTTTGAAATGACACCTGGTTGGGAGACCCTTGGGATAGTTGCTACATAAACATGTTGCCTCAGTGAAGCTCAGGGTAAACTTTTAAGTAGTTAAAGGTAGAAAAAGAAACAGGTTCTGGGGAGTGAGTTTGGGCCACGTAAAAGTAGGAAAAGCAGTACATCCTACAGTGTGAGGGTGGGCCACCATGCAAGAGTGGCAAAATCTCAATGTGAACCCTCCGTTTTGTATCACCAAGTCTTTAGACTGATGCCAGATCTAGGCCATCCTATGGAAAACTTGCTCAAGTTCTCATGAGAAGTCCATGTGCAAGGCTTTGGGAACTGTTTCTGTGCATGTGTTCTAGGATGTTGCCACGCCTCCTTCCCCAGCCAGTTTTAGCCACACTGTACCATCTGGTATCAGCACCACTTCTAATATTTATCCCCAGCACTCTCTAATATCAACTCATCTTGAGATGACAAACTCCACTGTTCATTGCATTTCAAAGTGCTTAGAACACAAATCTAAATAAATATATGGAAAATATATGAAAAACTAACTCTGAAATGGAGCATTCATATTGAGGATCACCTCATTCTTCTCAGAATCCATGGTCATGTTTTTCTTTTCTTTATGTCATAATACATATTATTTATTCACTCTTGTATTCCAACTGAACATCAGTTCACTAAATTTGTGATTTCTTTCTTCTGCATCTGTACATTATTGGCGCAGAATGTCAAGATTTACACACACAATGGGGTATATAAATACTTAGTGGGAATGGTATTCATATCGATGGAGTTAGACTAGTAAAAATTTAGTACAATCTTAGTTTTACATCAGCTTTGCAATGTATTTTTTATCAGATGCAAAGCTTTTATCCTAAAATATTTTAATTTTTAGTATGAGTTTTGTAAATATTAGAATAAATTATGTACTTTATATTTGATCTTCATGGGTATAAGTAACCTGATGTATGCACAAAAATGTTTACCCTTAAACACACAAAAAGTGTATATGTCATCATTCCTGTCCTTAACAGAAAACACTAAACAGACTGAACATTAATGACTTTTCTTTGACTCCTCAGAGAACTGAAGTCATAGTAGTAGGTCAGAAGAAATAAAAATAGAAAAGAGGCAAAGAAAATTGTAATTTAAAAATTGTACTTTTAAGAAAACTTCAGTTTCAGGACACAAAGATATCAAAGTTTAGAATGCCTGGGCTTTTCACCTCTAAGCCCGTTTTTTCCTTCCAGGTTACTCATTGCTATGTTCCTAAGAGTCTGTAAAGATACAATAAGTCTGTAAATTGGGCCCATGCCTTTATCCTGTAAGGTGAGCCTGTGCTTTTTTTCAGATACTATAGATTTACAAATTCCACAGATTTCCTCCCTCACAGAAACAACACTATTAATTGGTTGTCATATTTCTAAATTTTAAAACTATCCAAAGGTTTTGCATTCTAACATTGTTCACTAATGTGTAACCTGGTGTAAGGAATCATGTTTATTTTATCATTGTTTTTTAAAGGCCACATTGTGGCTGAGTGATGAGTCTGTAGCAGAACATTAACTTCCCCTTTGTAAACTACCCCCAAAACTATGCACATATCACTAGATGATCTGACTGCTTTTCATGTCTTAAAGAATACCATTTCTTCCATCCCAATGTAAGGTCAAAAGTCTCCTTCAAGTACAACCATATGTATTTTATTCTGATCCCCTTGACCATTAACATTAGTCAGTCTTTACATATTTCTTATTTAACTTGACTCAGAAGGACTGTTTTTAGCAATGCCAAGGGTACCGGACCCTTTCAAACAAAAATATTACATCAGTCTTCAAACAACACCTGGATATTCTGAGAATTGACTTGGATGGACAATAGAACCACCATGACATGATGAAAGCATTCCTGGAATGACATTTCTAGAACCCATTCTTAAGTTAAAATCAAATAGAAGAGTCTCAGCTTTTCACCCTGATGGCATGGGCCTCCTTTGGACTTGTCTGCTGCTCTCTTCCAGTTTATTGATGAACCCTTAACTTTTCTATATTACTAGAATATTGGTAAATTCTTTTTACTACCCACAGCCCTGGCATCATACACTGAGCCTCACAGGGCACCTGACAGACACTAGGAATAGGCATCCTAGATCACACTTTTGATTATACCACGAAGACCACATAACTACTTCCATTCCTAGACAGTAATGTACCTCATTCTTAAACATTCACACTCCCTTCTGAGTGTTCACTTCTTTGATTCTGCTTAATAAGCCTTCCTATCCCTCTTACTGATGAGTCATGCAATGCTTTTCTGTGGTGAGAGTTGAATGAACCTCTTTCTTTGTGGGGAGAATAAGATAAGGTCCTCATCTCTTTGAGGGGACCTCCTTGGATCCAGTCTGGTGACAATAGGACAAATTGATAGCCCCAAATCTGAAGACACAGACAAATCTAGAGATATAGCCAACATCTATTTGCCTAGAGAAGAAGACGTCATGTACCTGGAACATGTACCTGGTAACTTTGATGTATAGCTAGAGGTTAGGTATGGATTAGCATGACAGTGAGAACCTCCTGGGGAATGTCACAAGGAAGAGAGGGAAAAATTGGTAATATGCTGACACCTGAACTACCCAAGAAACAAGGTAGTGTTATTTAAAAGTAGACATAGAATAGTAAAAATGAATATGGTGTACTCCAGAACAACCACTAATTTTTTAAAAGGAAGTACAATTCATGTACTAAGAAAGTAAATAAACAAGAGTCTTAAAAAGTGGTCAATTAAAAACAAAAAAGATGGAAAATTAATGGGTGAGAAAAACAAAAGGAAGAACATGCTATTGTTACTCTTGTGTGAGAAACCCAAAGTAAAAATAAAGAGTAAAATGGAGGATAGATATTAAGAAGTAGGAAGAAATTTTTCAAATGGGAAGGAGAACAAGAAATGGGGGAGGGGAAGGGACAGAAAGGAAAAGAGATTAAAGAAAAAATAAGTGAATAAGAAATGAAAATAGAGCTTTTGTTAATGGCGAGGGGAAGAAGGGTTGGAAGGTGGGGAGAGGAAGGAGACAAGAAAATAATTAAGATGTGTTATGAATATGTACACATCCCCCATGATGAATGTGATCATTATGTACTGCAAATATGTACTAATAAAAATAAATAAATTTAAAAATATAAAAGAAAGAACATGCTAGATATTAATGTAACTATATCAATAGAGGTTATCTATTATCGGAAATGCTTGGGAACAGAAATGTAGCAGATTATTGTTTGTTCAAAGTTTGTAATATCTGCCTAGAGTTTTCTGGTTGAGCATCCTTAGTTCAAAAATGTGAGATCTTAAATGCTCCAAAATCTGTTGACCTGAATAGATTCTGGCTGATTAAAATATCATAAGCAAAATGTATTCATCTATTGTAAGGAAGATGGGAGCATGAGAAAGCTGTATCATCCAAGCAGTAATTTTAAAACAAAGATACACAGATGAATGACCTTTCAAAGAAAATGATTAAGTCCAGAAAGAAAATCAGATATTTTCACCAGGCAAGACTGTGTTAGTCTTTCTCTTGGAAGTTCAATATCTTAGTGGAAAATAATTTTGAGAAATACCTCATGAGAGAACATTTTTTAAAATAGTAAAACATTTATCGGTATATTTTATGCATACATAATGATAACACTCATCATAGGGGATTTGCACCTGTACATGATATATCCAGCCTCTTTCTCCCCTCCCCTCCCAATCACTCTCTCCTCCCTACGTGCAAAAACTTTGTTTCCATTTTTCTTTCTAATTTTCCTTTTTTGTGTCCCTTCCTTCCTTTCTCTCTCCCTCCTCCCTTGTTCCCCTTCTCATTTGAACATTGTCTTCCCATCTCCCAGTATCTATTATACATTTCAGTGCTTATTCCCGTTTTCAGTTTCCCATACCAGAGAAACAATGCAATATTTAAACATGTGTGCCCAATTTATTTCACTTAAGAGTGTGGTCTCAAGGCCCATCCATTTAGCTATAAATGTCTGAAGCTAATCCTGCTTTATGGCAGAGTAGTACTCCATTGTATAAAAAAGCAAATCTTCCTTATCCATTAATTGATTGATGGGCATTTGGGCTGTTTCTAAGATTTAGCTATTACAAATGATGCTGCTATAAACATGGGTATGCATATATCACTGTGGTTTGATGCTTTTAAGTCTTTCAGGAAGATATCAAGAAGGGAAATAGCTGCCTCAAATGAAACCTCTAGTTTTTTAGTTTTTTGAGGAATCTCCACACTGATTTCCACAGTGGTTGCACCAGTCTACATTCCCACTAAAAGTGGAGAAGTGTTCCTTTTTCCCCCACAGCCCCTTCAGCATTTGTTATTGGTTGATTTTTTGGTAGCAGCCATTCTTTCTGGAGTGAGATGGAATCTCGCCATTGTTTTAATTTGCAGTTCTTGAATGACCAGTGATGTTGAACATTTTTTGCATATTTATTTGCTATTTCTACTTCTCAAATACTGAATCCCTTTTCTTAAATGTATTAATGGTAAAATGCTATTCTGAGAAGTGTCTATTCATTTCAGATGCCCATTTTTGGATTTGGCCTTTAAATTTTGGGGGATCTGATTTTTTGATTTCTTTATGTATTCTAGATAGTAGTCCTTTGCCTGATGAATAGCTGGTAAAAAAGTTTTCCCACTGTGTGGGTTGCCTCTTCACTCTGTTAGTGATTTCTCTTACTGCGCGGAAGCTTTTTAATAAGATGAGATCCCAGCTGCTCATTCTTTGTAGTATTTCCCATGTGGTCTTGATTTTGTTCATGAAGTCTTTGCCTACTCCCATGTCCTCAAGCTTTCTACCTATTCTCTCTTCCTGAAGATTTAGTGTTTCTATTTTAACATTTAGAACTTTGATCATTTCGATTTTAGGTTAGTGCATGGTGAAAGATATGGGTCTAGTTTCAATCTGTGGCATACAGAAAGCCAGTTTTTTCAGCACAATTTATTAAAGAGGTTATCTTTCCTCCCGTGAAGGTCTTTGGCTCCTTTGTCAAAGATAATGTGGCTGAGTATGTCTGGAGTTGTTTCTGCATCTTCTAGTCAGTTCCATTGATCCTCAGGTCTGTTCTTCTGCTAGTACCATGCTGGGTTTTTTTTTTTTAATCACAGTAGCTTTGTATAATTTCAGTTCAAGGATTGTGATACCCCCTGCCTTGCCTTTTTGCCTAACCACATCTTTTCGTTTTGCTGAAGTAAAAGGTCTGGTGGTGAGGATCTGGCACATCCAGATTGAGGAAAGGGTAAAGGAAGTTGGTTAACAGAAGATGTTAATTATTCATTCATTGTCATTCATTTCACTGTATATAACCACAAAGAAACAGAGCCTGGAAAAGCCCCACACTATCTGAGGTAGGCCTGAACAATTGTTTGCTATTCATTTGAATGCTACAGTCAATATGGTCCCATTTTCGCCTAAATTTATTAAGTTAAATTTCTAGTATAATCCCTAAATAGGATCTTAAAGGCAAATATAGGGAATTTATTTTTGTCTTGTTTTGTTTTCTCTGTTGCTAATCCAGTGTTTGGAATGGAAAATAGGAAATCAAAATCAAAATTAAAATATAGAAAGTAATAAAATAGAAAGTGGCCTCAAATTCTGAACTCAGTTTTCTTTTTCTTGAATGCGTTCATGGTAACATGGTATTCTGTAAATACTAGTAATCTGAGTAATACAATTTATTCTAAATGGAAATGGGAAATTCAACTTTGTGAAGAATCATCAAACTTACATCTTGTGTCAGAATGTTTTCACACATACTAAGAAAAATCTATGATATATTTTTCAAACAGGCCGGGAAGGCAATTGGTAAAAGATGAAAATAAGTTGAGATAGAAAACAGGTACCAGGATGTGGACACTGCACGCATGTGTTATTTTTATCCTGTTTAATATTTTTCCACTATTAACTTTGGAAATGTATTTAACTATATGTTCTCTAGTTTGGATTGGCTCATAGATTACTACTAGAAGAGCTATTCATAGCTACAGCCAGCTATAGATGGGTGTAGTTTGGAATAATAGTTGTGGTTTAGACCAAATTCAGTTGATTAAATGAATGTCTAGGGTTCTGAAAATTCTCTTACAAGGATATATAAAATAAATTTGACAACTATTATTCTCAAGCAGTTGGTACTGTAGGACAAATCCAAAAATCAAAGGAAATGATCATAGGGTTAAATTCAGGAAGAATGTGAGAAATAGAAATATAGTGATAAAATATTAATATTGAAATAGAAGGGAAATGATGTCAGTAAAATACTTTTTAAGAACTTGCATTTTATCTTTTTATTGTAGCAAAAGGACACAACATAAAATGTAAATTCTAATTATAGTAGGTATACAGTACAGTAATGGTAACTGTATACACATTGTTATGCGAGGGATCTGTAGAACATTTTCATTCTGCAAAGCTGAAACTCTCCACCCATTAAGCAACAAGTATTTTCCTTATCCCCAAGTCGCTGACAAGTAGTATTCTATTTTCTGTTTATAAAAGTATGACCATTTTACATACTTCATTTAAGTGGAACCATACAGTGTTTTGTGGCTGTTTTTGTGTTGTTTCAGTTTTATAATACTCTTATATTTCATCCATGTTGTAGTGCATGACAATATTTCTTCCTTCTTTTCTATAATTGAAAAAAAATTGTACATATTTATGAGGCACAATATTATTTTTGGTAAGTATAAACATTGTGCAATATTCAAACTAAGGGATGCATATCTATGCCATCAAACATAAATCACTGACCTAAGGTGAAAATTTCCACTATCCTTTTTATAGCTTTTGGAAATATTTAGTACATTATTGCTTTCTATAGTCACCCTACTGTACAATATACTATGAGAATTTATTTCTCTTATCAAACAATAAAAACTTGGTGACCACAGATCAACCTTTCCCCGTAGCCCCCACTCTCCCTGCCTCTGGTAACCATGAATCTACTCTCAATTTCTGAGAGAATTCTTTTTAGATTCCACATATCAGTGAGATGATAGGCTTTTTGTCTATCTGCACTTAGCTTATTTTGCTTAACATAATGACCTCCAATTACATTCCTTTTGTCACATATTAGAGATTTTTATTTTTTCATAGCTTAATAATATTTAATTATATAAGCATATACATACATATATCACTTTTTTTAAAATTCATTCATTGGTTGGCACACATTTAGGTTGCTTCCACTTCTTGGTTATTGTCAATCGTGTTATAATACATAATCTACCACAAATGTCTTTTCAACACTCTGACTTAATTTCCTTTGGATATACCCCTTGCAACGGGGTTGCTGGATCATATGACATTTTTGTTTTTAATTTTTGAGGAATTTCTATATTGTATTTCTTAATGACTTCTTTCCTATTTGCAATATATGAAGATTCTCTCCTCTCCAAGTTTTGTCAAAATGACTTATCTTTTTGATAATAGCCATTCTAACTGGAGTAGGGTGGTATTTCATTATTTTTTTTGCATTCTTCTGGTTTGGGTTAAGAATACTGAGCATTTTATCATATACATGTTGGACATTTTTAAGTCTTCTTTTGAGAAATATCTATTTAATTCTATTGCCCATTTTAAACCCAGATTATTTATTTATTTTCTTGTTGAGCTATTTGTATCCCATATATATACGTAAATATATATGTATCTAGAGAGATGGGAAATTTGCAACTTATAAATAGATAAATAAATAGATATTATAGATAGAGGGATGTACAGTATGTAGATATTTTCTCCCATTCGATGAGCTGTCTTTACACTCTATCAATCATTTCTTTCCTTGTACAGAAGCTTTTGTTTCATACAATCCTATTTGTCTGCTTTCACTTTTGTTTCCTGTGCTATTGAGTTCTTAGTCAAAAAAATTCTTGCTCAGGCAGAGGAGGCTTCTGGGTCAGCATGCCATAGTTCCCAGCCCTGAGGAAGCTTCCAGGTCAGCGTGTCACAGCTCCCAGCCCGGAGGAGGCCTCTGGGTATGATACCACAGCTTCCAGCACAGAGGAGGTGAGTCATGCAGGCACTAGCAGCACACACCCTCATACCTCCCCCCCAGCCACCCCTC
>NW_004624762.1:18909305-18924827 GCF_000247695.1 Heterocephalus glaber | reverse complement strand
CTGAGGAACATGATGGAATCCCAACATAGGAAACAAATGGAATCCATAAAACACATGCAAACAGATTTCCAGGACATTAAAAACTCCATTGAAAGTATACACAGCAGAATGAGGCAATTTGAAGACAGAATTTCAGATATAGAAGATAAAATTGCAATTAGTGACCAGGAAAAGAAAAATTGCTTTAAAATTGTAAGGGACCAGGATAAATCAATCCAGCAGCTGCTAGACCATGCCAAGAAAAATAACACAAGACTGATTGGAGTCAATGAAGAAACAGGAGAGAGTGCAGATGACATAAAGAACTGTTCACAGAAGTGATGGCAGAAAACTTGCCAAGCAGGGGAAAAGAACTTGACATACAGATAAGCGAGGCATATAGGACTCCAACTAGCCTTGATCAAGCAAAATCTACACATAGGCATATAATTGTTAAGATTCCAGAAACTGAACAGAAGAACAAAATTGTACAAGCACTTACAGAAAAGAAACAAATCAACTACAAAGGAAAGCCCATCAGAATCACAGCAGACTTCTCAACACAAACCATCAAGGCAAGAATAACTTAGAGTGATGTATTTCAAGCCCTAAAGGAAAACAACCTTCAACCCAGATTGATGTACCCTGCAAAATTATCTTTCAAAAGTGATGGTGAAATAAGATACTTTCATGACAAAGAGCACCTCAGAAACTTCATGAATACCAAGCCAGCACTCCAAAAAATTTTAGACAAAATCTTAGGAAAAGACAGTGAGGATCACAACCCCAGAAAGCCCAGAAGAATGAATCTACCAGGCACAACAAGCAAGTAAAAGCAAAGGGGGAGAATCAAACAAAAAGAAAAACTCATGACAATGATAACTCAATATGCATCAGTTATAACCATCAATGTTAATGGTCTCAGTTCACCAATCAAAAGAAATGGACTGGCAGAATAGGTCAAGACACAACATCCAACAATAGGCTGCATACAAGAAACATTTAATTCAAAAAGAAACTCAGAGACTGAAAGTTAAAAGGTGGAAAACAATACTCCATGCAATGAGAACCCCCCAAAAAGCAGGAGTAGCTATCCTCTTTGCAGACCAGGTGGATTTCAAACCCACACTGATTAAGAGAGACAAAGAAGGACACTATATCCTTGTAAAGGGAAGAATCCAAGAGGAAGAGATGACAACCACAAATATCTATGCACCAAACACTAGGGCACCCAACTATATAAAACAAATACTAATGGACATGAAAAATCATATAAGCACTAATACAATAGTAGTGGGAGACCTCAATACCCCATTGTCACACATAAACAGATGAACTAGACAAAAAACAAGCAATGAAATACTAGAACTCAATCAAACTCTTGAACAAATGAACTTAACAGGTGTTTACAGAGTGTTTCATCCCACAAAATCAGAATACACATTCTTCTCAGCTGCACAGAGGTTGTTCTCAAAAATAAAGCACATACTCACTCATAGAACATATTTAAGTAAGTGCAAAGGAATTGAAGTTATCCCCTGTATATGATCAGACAACAGTGCAATGAAATTGGAGATCAGTAGCAAAAGAAATCACAAAAATTTCATAAACACACGGAAATTGTACAACACACTTCTAAATAACCAATGAGTTACAGAGGAAATTAAAGAAGAAATGAGACAGTTCCTTCAATTAAATGAAAATGACAATACAACAAATTGGAATCTATGGGACACAATGAAAGTAGTCTTACTAGGGAAATTCATAGCAGTGAAAACTCATATTAGGAAAACATAGCAAGCCCAATTAAACAACTGATGCTGAACCTCAAGCTTCTAGAAAAAGAAGAGCACTACAAACCCAAAGCTCATACAAGGAAGGATATTATAAAGATCAGAGCAGAAATCAATTCAGTGGAGACTAAGAGAATGATACAAAAAATTAATGAAGCCAAGAGTTGGTTCTTCGAAGGAATAAAAACAAATTGACAAACTCTTAGCCAACCTTATCAGAAAAAGGAAAGAAAAGGCCCAAATCCATGCAATTAGGAATGAAAAGGGTGAAATTACAACAGACCCAGCAGAAATCCAGAGGATCATCAATACCTACTTCCAGAACCTATACACCAGTAAGATGGAAAACACAGAAGAAATGGACAGATTCCTAAACATGTATGAATTACTAAGGTTGAATGAAGAACTAAAAATTCTAAACAACTCTATATCAATCAATGAAATTGAAAATGTAATTAAAAGCTTGCCAACCAAGAAAAGCCCAGGTCCTGATGGCTTCCCTGCTGAATTCTACAAGACATTAGAGAGGAACTACTGCCACTACTGTTTAAACTCTTCAATGAAATTGAAAGGGAGGCAATACTCCCGAATTCAGTCCTGGAAGCAAGCATCACCTTGATCTCCAAAGCAGAGAAAGACCCAACTGAAAAGGAGAACTATAGGCCAATCTCACTAATGAACATAGATGCAAAAATCCTTACTAAAATAATGCCAAAAAGAATGCAGAAGATCATCAAGAAGATCATACACCCTGACAAAGTGGGATTCATCCCAGGGATGCAGGGAAGTTTCAACATACACAAATCAATCAGTGTAATACACAATGTAATATCAATGGAGCCAAGGAGAAAAACCATATGATCATCTCAATAGATGCAGGAAAAGCATTTGACAAAATCCAACATGCATTTATGATAAAAACCCTACAAAAAATCAGAATAGACAGTTTCTACCTCAATCTGATAAAAGCCATCTATGAAACACCAAGAGCCAGTATCATACTGAATGGTCAAAAACTGAAATCCTTCACACTAATATCAGGAACAAGACAAGGATATGCACTACCACCACTCTTGTTCAATATAGTTTTGGAAACATTAGCCACAGCAATTAGACAAGGGAAACAAAACGAATAAAGATAGGAAATGAAGAAGTCAAATTGTCATTATTTGCAGATGACAGGATTCTCTACATCAAAGACACCAAGAACTCCACCAAAAGTCTTCTAGAATTACTAATCAAATTCAGTAAAGAAGCTGGATACGAGGTCAACTACAAAAATCAATAGCTTTCCTCTACACAAACAACAGACTCAGTGGGAGAAACAGGGCAAATAATTATTTTCAAAATAGCATCCAAAAAACGGAAATACCTAGGAATCAACCTAACAAAAGAAATCAAAGACCTCGTCCTTGAAAACTGTAGCACTTTGAAAAAAGTGCTTGAAGAGGGTATCAGAAAATGGAAAGACATCCCTTGCTTCTTGGTAGGAAGGATCAATCTAGTGAGCATGGCCATACTTCCAAAAGTGCTATATAGATTCAATGCAATCCCAATTGAAATCCCAGCAGCATACTTCATGGACCTTGAGAAAACAATCCCAAAATTCGTTTGGAACAAGAAGAGACCCAGAATAGCAAAAGCAATTCTAGGTAACAGAGACATGGCAGGGGGTATCACAATCCCCAACCTGCAACTATACTACAAAGCTACTGTGATAAAAAACAGCATGGTACTGGCAAAGCAACAGACCTGAGGACCAGCGGAACAGATTAGAAGATGCAGAAACAACTCCAGACACACCCAGCCACCTCATCTTTGACAAAGGAACCAAACACCCTCACTGGAGGAAAGATAGCCTCTTTATTAAATGGTTCTGGAAAAATTGGGTTTCAACTTGCCAAAGATGAAAACTAGACCTATATCTCTCACCATGCACTAAACCAAAATCGAAATGGATTAAAGATGTAAATATTAATACAGAGACACTGAACTGGCTGGAACAGAGGTTAGGTAGAACTCTTGAAGATATTGGTGTAGGGAAAGACTTTATAAACAAAACCTCAGTTGCCCGTGAACTAGCATAAACAATCAATAAGTGAGATCTCTTCTTATAAAAAGCTTCCGCACAGCAAGAGAAACCACCAGCATTGTGAAGAGACAACCCACGATGTGGGAAAAAAATCTTCACCTGCTGTTCCTCAGACAAAGATCTACTATCTCGAATCTATAAAGAACTTAAAAAGATCAGACCTCCCAAATTTAAAGACCCAATCCAAAAATGGGCATCTGAAATGAACAGACATTTCTCACACAAAGAAGTAGAAATAGCTAATAAACATATGAAAAAATGTTCAACATCACTGGTCATTTGAGAGATGCAAATGAAAACAAGGCTGAGATTCCACCTCACTCCAAAAAGAATGGCTGCTATCATGAAATCAACCAATAACAAATGCTGGCGGGGCTGTGGGGAAAGAGGAACCCTGCTCCACTGCTGGTGGGAGTGTAGACTGGTGCAACCACTGTGGAAATCAGTATGGAGATACCTCAAAGAGCTAGGATTGGAAGTCTCATTTGACCCTGCTATTCCCCTGCTGGGTATCTTCCCCAAAATATTAAAAGAATCATACCGCAGTGATATATGTGCACCCATGTTCACAGCAGCACAATTTGTAATAGCTAAAACTTGGAAACAGCCCAAATGCCCATCAACTGGAGACTGGATAAAGAAAATGTGGGTTTTTTTTTTCATAAAATGGAGTACCACTCAGCCATCAAAAATGAGAAATTGGAGACATTTATTGCTAGATGGATGCATATTGAGGCGATCCTCTTAAGTGAAATAAATAGGACACACATGTATTAATACCGAATAGTTTCTCTAGTGTGAGAAACTGAAAGTGTAAATGAGGGCTAAAAGGTATAATAGATAATGTGAAATAGGAAGGAAAGGGACAAAGGGGAAGGGGAAGTGGGAGGGGTGGGGAAAGGGAGAAGGGAATGGAATTAATATGAGAAAATGAAAAAAAGGAAACAAAGTCTGTAAATAGGGAGGGATTGAGGGGTTGAAGGGAGAGCAGGGGAAGGGGGAAAAATAAGAACCAAGAGAGTATGTAAAGGTACATATTTCCAATGATGAATGTCATTATATTGTACACCTAAAATGCACCAATAAAAGGATATACAAAAAAAAATTCTTGCTCATTCCTATGTCCTTAAGTATATTGTCTTACATTTTCAACTAGCACTTTTTAGTTTCAGATTTCACATTTAGGTTGTTAATTTATTTAAAGTTGAATATTGTATATGTTAAGAAATGGAAGTCTAGTTTCACTTCTCTACATGTGTATATCAAATTTTCCCAGTGCCAATTATCAAAGAGCTGGTCTTTCTCAATGTATATTCTTTGCACTTTTGTTGAAGCTCAGTTGGCTATAGATGCATGGATTCATTTTTAAGTTCTCTGTTCTGTTCCATTTTTTATGTGCCTGCTTATATGCCAATACCATGCTGTTTGGATCACTGCAGCCAGGGAATGAAATACCTCATGCTTTGTTCTTTTTGTTCAAGATTGCCTTGGGAATCTTTTTTTTGTGTGTACTTTCATGCAAATTTTAGGATTGCATTTTCTAAGTCTGAGAAGAATCTCAGTGATATTTTGGGGGAGATTGCATGGAATCTGTAGATCCCTTTGGGTAGCATGTGAGTTTAACAATATTAATTCTTATAATTTATACTCATGACGTATCTTCCTGTTTTCTCATATCCTCTTTACTTTCTTTCATTAATGTTTTATAATTTTCATTGGAGAGATATTTCACCTCTTTGGTTAAATTCTTTCTGGGTATTTTTATAGCTAATATAAATAGTGTCACTTTATTGCTTTCTTTTTCAGATAATTCAGCATTGGCATATAGAAACAGTATTAAATATTGTTGAATTTGCAAATTTCTGAATTCATGCATTACTTAAAATATGGCAGAGTCTTTAGTGTTTTCTAAATATCACTTCATGTTATTTGCAAATGGTGATGGTTTGATTTCTTCCTTTCTAATTTGTATGATCTCTATTTTTCTAGCCTGACTACTTTATCTAGAAATTTCAATACTATTTTGAATAAACATGGTTAAAATAAGCAACTTTTACTTGTTCCACATCTTAGAAAACTTTCAGCTTTTTCCCATTCACTTTGATATTGGTGGTGGGCTTGTTGTGTGTGACCTTTGTAATGTTTAGGCATATCTCTTTTATACCTAATTTGTACAGAATTTTTATGATGAAGTGATTCTATATTTTATCAAATGATCTTTTCTCTTCTATTTAGAAAATGTATTTTGCTCTTCATTCAGTTATGTAGTTTACCATGTTGATTTGTGTATGGTGGAACATTCTTGCAAACCTGGGGTGGATCGCCCATGCTCATGGTGAAAAATCTTTTTAATGTAATATTAGATTTGGTTTGCTAGTATTTTGTTGAGCATTTAAAAAATCTATATTAATTGATAATGTTGGTCTGTAACATTCTTTTCTTCTTATGTCCACTTCTGTTTTTAATATCAGGATGATTCTGGCCTTGTAGACTGAGATTGGAAAAATTCCATCTTCAACTTTTTGTAATGATTTGAGAAGAATGAACATAGTCTGCTTTTAGTGTTTGGTAGAATTCAGCATTAAGTCCATCTGATTCTGGGATTTTCTTTGATGAGAGAGGTTTTGTTAATCATTTTGTTAATCATTTCATTATTTTTGGTCTGATTAGGTTTTCTATTTTTGTAAGATATATGTGTCTAAGAATTTTTCTATTTATTCTGTCATCACATTTTTTCATATGGTTGTTCTTAAAAGTTTTTAATGATCCTTTTGCATTTCTGTGGTGTCAATTTTATGATCTACTTTTCATCTATTATTACATATTTGAATTTTCCTTCTATTCATCTTAGTCTAAAGCTTTGTCTCTATTATTTATCTTTTCCAAAACCAACTCTGAGCTGAGTGACATGGTGTAAACCTGTAATCCCAGCACCTTGGGAGGCTGAAGCAGAAGGATCACTAGTTCAAGCCAGGGCTAGGCAACTTACAATTTAAGGAGAACTTGTCTCAAGATAAATAAAAAAATTAAAAGGGACAGGATTATAGGTCAATGTGATGGAGCTGGTTTCAATCTCCACCACCCCCTAAGAAAAGAAAGAGAGGGGAGGGGCAAGGAAACCAAGGAAAGAAAGACATATTCTGTCTCATTGATTCTTTGTATTCTGTCTTTGTTTATTTTAGATGTGGTCTTACCTTTATTACTTTTTCCCCTCCATTAATTTTGGGTTTGTTTTATTCTTATTTATGTAGTTCTTTGACATGGAGTAATAGCTTGGTTATTGGAGATCTGTTGATTTTTCTTGGATATGGGCATCAATTGCAATAAACTTCCCTCATAGTATTGCTTTTGCTCTATCCTATGTATTTGGCATTTTGTGTGTCTTTCCACATTTATTTCAAGAAAATTTTGTTTCTTCCTACATTCTCCTTGATTCAGTAGCTGTTCAAGAGTGTTTGATTACCATGTATTAGTGTACTTTTCAAATATTTTCCTTTTGTAAACTGATTTCTAGCTTTATTGCTGTGTGGTCAGAAAAGATATTAAATATAATTTTAATTTTTAAAGACATGATAAACACTCAGGAGGCAGCTGAGTTGAAGACTGGGAGATACCTGAGGACCCTGCAGAGCCACAGCTTGGACTTCTCTGTCCTGCCCTCCATCATCTCCTCCTCAGAGTGAGCCCGCATGACATGCCTGGCCTGAAGCTCCTAGCACAGCAGCTGTGGGTCTCCCCATGGAGCCTGGATAGTCTTGAAGTCTGTAGTAATGCTGTCCTTGAACTCCTGATTATTCTACCTCAGCCTCCCAAGTGCTGGGATTTCAGTCTAAAGAAATGGTTCTCAAACCCACAGAACTAAGTGATGAGATGTCTCTGAAGATGAAGACTACAGAGAAGGAATAACAGCTGACTGAAAATTGCAATGGCTTCTTCCAAAATCTCCTTGTGACTAAAGGTGCATTGAATTCCTTATTCTTGTAGGAGAAAACCAGAGACTATTACCATGCTATACAAGTTGAGGTCCTAGGAGAGATTAGGACAAAATGACAGAGTAGTTCATTCCAGCAACTCTGCTTCTCCATGACAAAGTGTTTAGAGTCTGGAAAACAATACCTTGGAGGGGAACCAAAGTGAGTGGAGGGTACACAGGAACCACAATGGAATGGCCAGATGAGAAAAAATAGGATTAAGTGATACAGAAGAAACAGAAGATGTTGTAGAGGAGAGACTGTGCACTAGACTGCCAACAGTGGATGGGTAGCTGCCAGTCAGGAGACAAAATGAAGCTAACAACTTTTCTGCTCACAGGGAATGAGAAAGCTGCACCAAGATCAGGACATCTTATGCAGTTGGAGATACCAGGAAGAACATGAGACACTGCATCCCAAGTAGCCCTCCAGAGTCAACAGTTGATGAGTAAAAGTATTACAAACCTCTGAGGACAGAGTCATGAACAACAGGAGCTGGAGGGGATGTCATAATAAGGAAGGGTTGGGAATTCTGCTGAGAGGCCGAGAGGGGTGATCACAGACTCAGTCCCTGTGGTCAGAGGCCAGGTTTAGCATGAGTTATATAGGATTGGAAGCTCACATTGGTTCTATGTTCCCACTGTAAGCAGATCTCTGTACCCAGCACCATTTGGGGATCAAACTGCCACCTGAGACTTCCAATATGTAGAAAGACACATCCTGCCTTGAGATTTGTATGCTTTGTTTTTCTTTTCGTGATGTTTTTGTTGCTATTTATCCATTGACCTCCCTAGTTTCCTCAGTGATTAAGCTATGTTTAATTCATTGTTTCTGCTGAGAATATTCTTGAACATTTTCACTAGAGCTGGTTTAGCACTTGGATATCTGAGCTGGTCTTTTTCATGGAAATAACTTATTTCTCCATCTATTTTGAAGGATAGATTTGCTGGGTAAGTTATTCTGGGTTGGAAAAATACATCAACAGATAAAGAAGGCAATGACAGTAAATAACCAACACATCCCAGTAATATCTGTCAATGTTAATGGCCTCGACTCTCCCATCAAAAAGTACAGAGTGGCAGACTGGATGAAAAAACAGAACTCAACAATCTATTGCATTCAACAAACCCATCTAATCCAAAAAGATATTCATAGACTAAAACTTAAAGGATGGAAAAATACATTTCGTGCACCAAGACTCCAAAAACGGAGCAGGGATAGCAATTCTAATATCTGACATATTAAAATTCAAGTTAAGCATTAAAGAATAATAAACTAGAGTCATTTATAGCTAAATGAATGCATATTGAGGCCATACTCTTTTTTTATTAAATTCTTTTATTGGTACATTGTAGGTATACAACACAATTACATTTCTCATTGGGAATTGTACCTGTACATAATGCATCTTGGTTCTTATTTTTTCCCCACCTCCCTTCACACCCTCCACCCTTCCCTATTTACAAAGACTTTATTTCCATTTTTTCCGGTTCTCATCATTTTTCTTTTCCCCTGCCCCTTCCACTACCCCTACCCCTTTGGACATTTTCTTCCTATTTTGCATTATCAATTATTCATTCTAATCATTGGTACATTTTAGGTATACAATATAATGACATTCATCATTGGAAATTTTCACTTTTACATAGTCTCTCTTGGTTCTTATTTTTCACCCTTGCCCAGCCCTCCCTTCAACCACTCCATTGTTCATTGTTTGTGCTAGTTCATGGGCAACTGAGGTTTTGTTCATAAAATCTTTTCCTACACCGATGTCTTCAAGAGTTCTACCTAAACTCTGTTCCAACTGGTTCAGAGTTTCTATTTTAATATTTAGATCTTTAATCCATTTTGATTTTAGTTTAGTGCATGGTGAGAAATACAGGTCTAGTTTTAATCTTTGGCAAGTTGAAGCCCAATTTTTCCAGCACCATTTATTAAAGAGGCTACCTTTCCTCCAGTGAGGGTGTTTGGCTCCTTTATCGAAGATGAGATGGCTGAGTGTGTCTGGCGTTGTTTCTGCATCTTCTAATCTGTTCCACTGGTTGAGGCCATACTCTTAAGAGAAATAAATAGGACACATATGTGTATATACTGAATTGTTTCTCTGGTGTTAGAAACTGAAAGTATAAATGAAGACCAACATGTATAACAGATAATGTGAAATAGGAAGAAAAGGCCTAAAGGGGAAGGGAAAGTAGGAAGGGGGTGGAGGAAAGGAAAGCAGGGAAAGTAAAAATATGAGAAAAGAAGAAAAAAATAGAAACAAAGTTTTTTTAAATAAGGAGCGGTGGAGGGGTGTAAGGGAGGGAAGAGGAATGGGAAAAAAATAAGAACCATGATATATCATGTACAGGTACAAATTCCCAGTGATGAATGTGATCATAATGTATACCTAAAATGTACCAATAAACTTAATGAATAAAAAAAACTGATCAGAAGAGATGAAGAAGGTCATTACACTGTAATTAATGGAACAATCCAACAAGAAGAGATAACATTGCTAAACATATATACACTGAAACTGGAGCACCAATCTTCATAAAAAAAACTGCTTAAATCAAAAGATTAAATAAACATTAACATAATCATAGTAGAGGATTTTAACACTCCGTTTTTGTAAAGTGATAGATCAAACAGAAAAACAATAAGAAATTTCAGAGCTGAACCACACCCTTGAACATATGAACTTAATGAATATATACATGTATTTCACCCCTCTATAACAGAGTACACATTCTTTTCAACAGCACATGGTACTTTTTCTAAAACAGATTCATACTAGTCCTGCTTACGTTAATATAAAAGAATTAAAATCACCTCATGCATACCATCAGACAACTGTGCAATGAAAATAAAAGTCAACAACAGAAGAAACTTCAGAAAAGGCAAAAGCTCCTGGAAAATTAACAACATACTCCTAAACAAGCAGTGGATCACAGAAGAAATCAAATAAGAAATTAAAGAATTTCTGGAAATTATTGATAATGATTGTAGAACTCAATGAAATATCTGGGAGACTCTGAAAGCAATCCTAAGAGGAAAATTTGTCACAATCATTGCTCACATTAGGAAAACAGAATGAGCCCAAATAAATAACCTTATGAGAAATCTTAAGTTACTCGAGAAACAACAAACCCACCTTAAACCAAAATTAAAGGAGGAAATTATAAAGATGAGAGTGAAAGTTAATGAAATTGAGACTTAAAAAGAAAAACCTGTGTAATATTTATGCATAGAAGATCCGGCTCTTTGAAAGAACAAATAAAATAGATAAACTCTTACCAAAACTCACCAAGAGAGAGAAAAGACTCACATCAATTCATGTAGAAATCCAAACGGTGAACTCACAACAGACACTGTCAAAATCCAGAAGATAGTAACTATTTTGAAAAATTATATTCCAACAAATTAGCAAATTTTGAAGAAATGGACAGATTCCTAGACACATGAAAACTATACAAAATGACCTAACAAGACATAAATATGTTTATTAACCCAATCACAAGCAATGAAATTGACTCAGTAATTAAAAAAAATCTACTAGTGGAAAAAACTCCCAGGACTTGATGGATTCACTGTTGAATACCATAAAATCTTTAAGGATGTTATATCTCCAATACTTCTCAAAGTCTTCAAAGAAATTAAAAGGGATGAAGTGTTCCTAAATTCATTTATTGAAACCAGTATCGCTCTGATCCCCAAACCAGAAAAAGACCCAACTGAAACAGAGAACTATAGGCCAATCTCATTGATGAACATGGATGCAAAAATCCACAACAAGATATTAGCAAATAGAATGCAGCATATAGTCAAAAAAATCACACATCATGATAGGTTTCATCCCAGAGATGCAAAAATGGTTCAACATATGTAAGTCAAAAATTGTAATAAATCACATAGACAGGAGCAAGGTCAAAAACCAAAGGATAATATCAATAGATGCAGAAAAAGCTTTCGACAAAATGCAACACTCCTTCGTGATAAAAAGCCCTAAAGAAAACAGGTAAAGAAGACCATACCTGAATATGGAAGAGGCTATTTGTGACAAACCAATAGCTAGAATGATATTAAATGGGGAAAAACTAAAATCATACCCCCTAAAATCAGGAACAAGACAAAAATCCCCTTTCTTATTCAACATAGTACTTGAAACATTAGCATGAGCAATGTAGGAGAGAGTAATAAAAGGTACACATATAGGAAGGGAATATCCCAAATTACCAATTTGCAAATGGCATGATACTCTACATATAATATCCAAAGAACTCCACCAAAAACTGTTAGAATTAATAATCAACTGCAGCAAAGTAGCAGAATACAAGAACACACAAAATCATTACCACTTGTGTACAATAACAATGAACAAGGTGAAAAAGAAATTATGAATACAATACCATTCATAGTAGATTTAAGAAAAATGGAATTTCTAGGAATTATCCTAACCGGGTAAGTGAAAGAGTTCTGCAAAGAAAACTACAGTACCAGAAAGAAGGAGTTTGAAGAGGATATTAGAAAATGGAAATATATCCCCTGCTTCTGGATAGACAGAACTAATATTGTCAAAATGGCTATACTTCCAAAACTGTTACACAGATTCAATGCAGTTCCAATAAAATACCATGAGAATACTTTACTGATCTAGAGAAAATAATTCTAAAATTCACTTGAAGCCAGAAGTGACCCAGAATAGCAAAAGTAATTTTGGGCAATTAGTAAAACCACTGGCATAGCAATACCTGACTTCAAACTATACTACAAAGCAATAGTGATAAAAATGTCATGGTACTGGGACAAAAGCAGACACATGGGCCCCTTCTATGCAGAGGAACACTGGTCCTGAGCAGCACTTGGGAGGTCCATTGGCCCCACCTCTTCAGTGCAGAGGAGCAGAGCCAAATGGGCACCAACATCCTCACACTGCCTCTGGCCACTGGGCCAAGCCAGCAATTGGATCCACACCACAGAGGGGCAGTGGGTCAGAAAAAACATTGATCTGAGCTCCAGAACATAGAACAGAAGTGAGCAACAGAAAGAGGGCCTCTCTGAGGTTCCTAGATTAAAATTGAAGCCCACTGGAAAAGTGAAGAAAATCTCTACAATAAAGGCACACCAGACAACAGTAGTTGGTAAGTTGCAGGGAAGACCTCCCATTGGAACCTGGACTATCTTCAGGGGAAGGGCAGCTGGAACCTGCAGTAGAACCTAGTAGAGCCTTGCAGAGTTCAACCCAGCAGGAGGCCAGAGTTTTCAACTTGGGCCTTGCAGGCAGAAATCAGCCTGAACCTCGGGATAGCTGCTGGCTTGCTGAGACTAATTGACTTAGATCTGCACATTCCTGCCCATGCTATCTATAGTGACAGCAGAGACATACCCTGAAGGAGACCCTTTATTTTTTTTACTTTCAAAGTAATTTTTTCTCTTATTTTTAATATTTTTCTAATTTTCATCTATCTTTTCTCTTTTCAAATTTTTCCCTTATTTTCTCTTCTTTCCTTTCTCTTTCTTGCTCTCTCTCTCCCACTTTGTTCGTTTCTCTCCCTTTTTATTCCTGTTCCTGTCCTAATTTGAATTTTTTTCTTACTTTTTCTTTTCTTTTTTCTCCTCTTGATTGTCATTAGTTTTAAAGGAAAGTGAATACACTTTCTAGCTTCCTATTGCTGTTTGGTTGTTCTGTTTTTGTGTTTTTTCTTTCATTCTGTCTTCTCCTCTTCTCTTCAACAGCTTCCTAGAGTTTGTGTGATCTTCCTCTGCCCTCTGGCCTCCCTTCTAACCTTTCCCTATCATACCTGTCCATCCCTCCTCTCCAACTCCTTCTAAGTCCCCATCCCAAAGGGTAAAATTGCTGTATTGAAGAGTTTATTCACTATAGACATATTTTGGGCTGGTCCTTAAGTTTGATTTAATTAACATGTTTAACAGTAATAGATTAATAACTACCACAAATTGTCATTTTCTAAACTGTGCTTGATGCTATTGTTGTTGCTGATTGTATCACGTGGGCTAATATGTTGTGATTGATCAAATCAGTTTACCTTCCTTGTATACTGAAAATGTGATAGCCTAAGAGTCATTAGAGACTCAAAACCTAAAGGCCAGATATATCTGGAAGACACTTCTGAGAAACAGTCATTCCATAAACGTTCTAAATACAAGCAACAAAGATACTTACAATAAGTGATATTGAAGTATCAACCCAGGAATTGAACCAAAAACAGTACCAACAACAAAAATAAAAATGAGAAGACACCTAAGCAAGACACAAAATCAGGCTACCAGCTCACAAAAGGCAAATTCTGGGGAAAATAAGGTGGAAAAGTCTGATAATCAAACACCTGGATACCCTACACTGATGGCACAGGAAGTAACAAAACAGGTGAATGAAACTCTAGAAAAATTCAAAACAGAAATAATTTCCCAGATAACCACAGAGATGGTGAGCAGAATGAAAAACATGATTAGAGACTCTAGAACAGAAACAGATTTAAAAAAGTACATGAGCTCAGGACCTTGATGGAAAACATGAATGCCCACAATAGGAAAGAAAAGGAAACCATGAATGCCCAACATAGGAAAAAAATGGAATCCATGAAACAGATTGAAACAGATATCCAGGAGATTAAAAGCTCTATTGAAAGGATTTTCATCAGAATGAGGAAATGTGAAGACAATATCAGGTATAGAAGACAAGATTGCTGTCAGTGACCATGAAAAGAGAGATCTATCAAAAATAGTAAGAGACCATGAGAAATCGATCCAGCAGCTCCCAGATGATCCAAAGAAGAAAAATATAAGACTGATAGGAATCCATAAAAAATCAGGAGAAAGTATAAATAACATAAAGAAACTGTTCACAGAATGACAGAAAACTTTCCAAACAGAGTGAAATAATTTGACACACAAGGAGGTGAGGCATATAGGACTCCAAGTAGCCATGATCAAAAATAATCTACACCTGGACATATAATAATCAAGATCCCTGAAACCCAACAGAAGAACAAAATACTACAAGCAGTTAGAGCAAAGAAACAAATCACATACAAAGGAAAGCCCATCAGAATCACAGCAGACTTTTCAACACAAACCCTCAAGTCCAGGAGAGTCAAGACTGAGGTATTTAGAGCCCTAAAAGAAAACAAGCCTCCAATCTAGACTGATCTATCCTGTAAAATTATCTTTCAAAATTGAAGGGGAAATAAGATACTTCCATGACAAAGAACACCTGAGAATTTTTATAAATACCAAACCAGCACTCCAAACAATTCTAAGCAAAATCCTAGAAAAAGACAATGAAGGTCACTACTCCATAAGGCCCAACAAAGCAAATCCACTAGGCAAGGCAAGAAATTAAAGGGAGAGGGGGTAAAATAAAAATAAAACAGTCAACAGCAGGAAAATAACATGACAAGGATAAGCCAATGCGTATCAGTTATAACCATCAATGTTAATGGCCTCAACTCACCAGTCAAAAGAAATAGACTGGCAGAATGGATTATGAAGCAAAATCCAACAATATGCTGTATACGAGAAACCCACTTAAGTCACAAAGAAATTCAAAAACTGAAAGTAAAAGGATGGAAAACAGTTCTCTACACAATAGGAGCCTGGAAAAAAGTAGGGGTAGCTATCTTATTTGCAGACAAAATAGATTTCAAACCAAAACTAATTAAGAGAGACAAAGATGGTCACT
>NW_004624762.1:18878814-18900935 GCF_000247695.1 Heterocephalus glaber | reverse complement strand
TTTTTTCCAGATCCCCTTTTGTTGCCAGTTCAGTGGGTCCAGGTGGTTGAGTATCAGAGTGTTCCATCTCATTTCCCTTTGGGGTTGCTGTAGGTGATCTGGAATTCTGGTTTTAAGACTTATTTATGTGTTTTTTCATTTCAACTGGCAGGGGGCTGTTGGCGCCTGCATGGATTACCTCCTCTGAGCTGGGAGAGGTGGGACAGGGGCCGGGAGCAGCGGTAGGGATGTTGACCTAAAAGCCCTTTCCTGTGGGGTGGGAGCAGCAGGAGGGGTCGTGGCCGGGAAGCCCCTTCCTCTGGACCAGGAGTAGTGGGCGGGATGATGGCCTGGAAGCCCCTTCCTCTGGGCCCGGAGCGGTGGGACAGAAGGTGGCTCAAAATCCCTTTCCTTTGTTCTGGGAGCAGCGGGAGGGATGGTGGCTGGGAAGCCCTTTCCTTTGGACCAGTAGCAGTGGGACGGCAGCTCAGAAGCCCCTACCTCTGGGCCGGGAGTACCGGGACTCAGTACCATGGTCTGGTGGTCCAGTGTCCTCTGCGTCTTTGTAGTGTGGAACAAGGTGGCTGTACAGAGGAGCGGCGCGGGGGGGGCAGTGGATTGTTGCCGGGACCTGACTCGTTACCTCGGTAGGGCATGAGCAGACCTGCCTGTCTGCAGCCGCACACCCATGTTTTAGTGGCACATTTTGTAATAAATAAAACATGGAAACAGCTCAAATGCCCATCAAGTGGGGACTGGATAAGGAAGATATGTTTTTTTTAATAAAATGGAGCATTACTCAGCCATAAAGAATGAGAAACTAGAGACATTTATAGCTAAATGGATGCACATTGTGGCCATACTCTTAAGTGAAATAAATAGGGCACATATGTGTAAATACAGAATAGTTTCTGTTGTGTGAAATACTAAAAGTGTAAATAAGGTTCAAATGATATAATTGATAATGTGAAATATGAAGAAAATATCTAAAGGAGTTGGGGAATTGGGAAGAGTAGGGGAAAGGAAAGAAGGGAAAAGAAAAAAATATGAGAAAAGGAGAAAATGAAAACAAAGTCTCTGTCAATAGGGAAGAGTGGAGGGGGTGAAAGGAGGGTAGGGAAATGAGGAAAAAATAAGAACTAAGATACATCGTGTAAAGGTACAAGATACTAACGATGAATGTAACTGTATTCTGTACCTAAAATGTACCGATAATCTTAATGAAAAAAAAAAAAGGCACGTGGATCAATGCAACAAAATTGAGGATACAAAAACCTCACCAGGCATATTCAACTATTTGATGTTTGACAAAGGGGCCAAGTGCATATGTTGGAAGAAAGACAGCCTATTTAATAAGCGGTCTTGGGAAAACTGGTTATCTGTTTGTAGAATGAAACTGGAACCTTATCTTTCAACTTATACTAAATTAAAATCAAAATGAATTAAAATTCTAAACATTGAAACAGAAATATGAAACCTTCTCCAAGATAAAATAGGCAAAACACTTGAAGACATAGGTGTAGTAAAGAATTTTCTAAACAAAACTTCAATTGCACAAAAAATGTCAGCAAGAATCAACAAATGATATTATGAGATCAAAAAGCTTCTGTATGGCAAAAGAATCAATCACTAGAGTGAAGTGCCAACCTACAGAATGGGAAACAATTCAGCTACTCCTCAGACAGAAGACTAATATTTAGAATATATAAAATATTCAAAATCTAAACCACCTAAAATTAAAGTTAGGAAATGAGCAACAGAAATGAACAGACACTTCACAGAGGAAGAAACACAAATGGTCAACAGGCACATGAAAAAATTTTCAACATCTCTGTCCATTAAAAATGCAAATTAAAACAATGCTAGGGTTCCATCGTACTCTGGAAAGAATGGCAATCATTAAGAAATCAAATAATAACAAATGTTGGCATGGTTGTGGTGAAACAGGTATCCTCTTGCATTGTTGGTGGAATGTAAACTAGTACAACTATTATGGAAATCAGCATGGAGATTTCTCAAAGAACTGAGTTTTGAAATTCCATATAAGCCAGCTATCCCCCTTCTAGATATCTTCCCCAAAGAGTTTAAGTCATCATACTACAGTGATACATTGATACCAATGTTTATAGCAGCACAGTTTGGAATAGCCAAATCCTAGAAGCAGCCTATATACCCATCAACAGACAATTGGATAAAGAAAACGTGATATACACATTCCCTTCAATAATGGAATAAAGCTAGAATAGCTAAGAGAATGCTGGAAAATTTAAAAATGTGTGGAAATTAAACAATAAACTACTGCAAAACATATAAACTAAGGAATAAATCAAAAGAAAAATTATAAATTATCTTAGGCAAAAGAAAACAAAGACACAGCACACCAAAATCTTAGAGATCTACATTAAAAAAGATAATGAATCAATGACAGACCTTTACATTTTGAGGAAATAGAAAATGGCCAAAGTCAACCCAAAGATATAAGAAAAGTGAAAATAATAAATATTAGAGTAGTACTAAAGGTAATACAGAATAGAAAACCAATAGAAAAATATAAACACTTGGAGTTAGTGATGTGAAAAAGGTGAACAAAACTGAAAAACTTCAGTGAAAATAGCTAAGATAAAACTAGAAAAGACTCAATTAAAAACAAAAATCTGCCTACATATACACTGAAAATAAAGGGATGGAAAATCATATTCCATGAAAATGGAATCTAAAAGTAAGCAAGGGTATTCATATAAAATAGACTTCAACTGGAAAGCCATAGAAAGAGACAAGGAAGGTCATTATGTAAAGATACAGGGGTCAATTCAGCAAGAGAAAAAAAAGTGGTTGTGAGTATAATGAACCAAATATTGGAGCACATGAATATATAAAGTAAATATTAATAACCATAAAGAAAGAGAACGACTTTAATGCAATAATAATGGGAAACATTAACACCCATTTTCAGCAGTGGACAGATCATCCAGGTAGAAAATCAGTACAGAAATATCAGAATGAAATTACACCACAGACCATAGACCAAATAGACCAAATGGACCTAACATGTCTAGAGAACATTGTAACCAACAGCTGGAAAATACTAATTTTTCTCAGCATAGAATGAAACATAATACAGGGGAGAACATATGGTAGGTCACAGAGCAAATACATACATTTTTAGAGTAATTTTTATTTTATTGTTACATGTTTGCAATTCATGCAGTTTACAGTCATCTTGGGAGTGGTTACATATACATTACAGCTTGATTCTTTTTTTTTAATCCTCTTCCCCGTACATCCCCCTCCCCCCTCTTTTTCCAGTTTCCCTATCTCCTTTTTAATACTTGTTGATATTATTTCTTTTTGCTCATGTTATGGCATATACTGTTTATAGTAATTAGGGATATTAGGTTCCTGTGCATGGCACATCTTTATACATAATTCAACACTACTCAGCTATAAAGAATCAGAAATTTGAGACGTTTTCAGGAAAACGGATGCACCTAAAAATATAATATTGAGTGAAATAAACCAGACAAGTTTAAATACCATACGGTATCTCTCACAAGTGAGGCAAAAACAAACAAAAAAATGGATAAAGGATGGATAGAAAGGGATGGGGGAGAGATCACTTGCAGTAGTGAAGTGGTCCAAGGGAACAAGGGTGAGGCATGAGGAGGAAGGGATGGGGAAATGAGAGGAATAAAGATGTTACAATGCTGGATTTGTGTTTCATTCTTGTTTCTCAAAAGAAAAGCTGTGAGTTGAACATTTTCTCTCCTTTGTGCTGAGCTATTCTGGCTCGGGGAAAGGGCTATCACAGCTGAAATGCTCTTATCAAATTCAATGTGAATTCTTTTTTTTCTTTTTTACTTTTTCTAGAAAACTAAATTTAAAGTAGTTTCTGGAGTTCTCATAAAGGCTTTCTGGACAGTATCTTGTTGAGTGATGATTATCTCTTTAGGGAAATGAGGCCCGGGGCTGCATGTTCTGTTACCTTTATGGACTCATTCCTAAATCTTCATTTATGTTTTATAAGACTCAAGTCTTTGAAAGAGAGGAAAGTTGTTTATATTCTTAATAATTATTTTAATAACTAACATTTTAAAATGTTTTCTATGAGCCTGATACTTGGTATATTATGAAATTCTCACAACCTTATCAAAGATTCAAAATGCCACTGTACATTCCCAATTTAGCAAATAACACAAGTGAAAATGCAAGTTTATCAAAGTGGTCAAAGGACACCCTTATAGTAAATGGTGAAAATAGGATTTTCAATAAGGAATTTTAATTCAGGTCCAACAGTTTTAACAAAGTTTTTAGTACTGTAAAACCTTGGATTGCAAGTAACTTATTCTGTGAGTGTTCCGCAAGATCAGCAAATAGTTCTATTAAATTTTTAACTTGATAAACAAGAAATGTATTGCAAAACAAGTAGTAGTATATTATGGTGAAAGTCACACAATCAGAACTGAGCCAAGGATTCCTCTCTCTCTCTTTCTGTCTCTTTCTCTCTCTCTCTCTCTCTCTCTCTCTCTCTCTCTCTCTCTCTCTCTCTCTCTCAGGGTTTGTAGGTAATTGTCTCCCAACAGCAAGAGTTTAAGGAGGGGTTTTCATCTGCACAGAAGGAGGAGAAAAAAGTGGAGGAATCCTTGGCATCTAATGAAATTTGAGAGATGTATAAAATGTGGGAAACAGTACAAAATTGTGTAGAAAATATCACCAGAATAAGGTTGAAGCAGTGTGAATGATGAATCTGCTTACTGACAATGCAAGGTCATCTTTCTGCAAAATCCTCAATAGGATGCAAAAAGTAAGTCTGATTGTATAGGTTCCTTGTTAAAGTTGCACAAAAAGAAAAAAGATTCCATTGAGTGATTGGATAGCACTGACTCCATTAGTGATAGTGAAAGTCATCCTACATATTAAACCTTCTCTCTCTTCTCTCCCTCACACCAGCCATGAGGGTTTCGATAGGTTAATTTGTGTTTTTTTTCTTTACTTTTTGTATTTTGTATTATATTACATTATTGAAATCATTTCTATGTGAATAGTTTTGGATTTTGGAATGAATCATCTGAGTTTCCATTATTTCTTAAGAGGAAATTTGCTTCAACTATGTTGATAATTTCTCTACTTATCTGTGTTTTTCTTTTCTGTTTATTGTTCTTGTTGCAGGTTTAGCACTTTGTGCAACAAAGAGAAGACTGAGGGACATTGGGTAGATATTTTCATTAGATACAACTTTTATTCTAAGTGCACTATATATAATTTCAATACTTAGAAAATATTAATTTCACTTCTTACATATCAGAAAACTGTAAAAAAAACTAACAGGTAACTCTGGGTGAGGATTTTTAAATATCAGCACTATGCTACTTGTTTGTAATGTACAACATTCTTACCACATACGAAAGATCTAACTGAGATGAGCTAGAGGCCTCCAAGTCAGCCTCCTTTTCTGCAACTAATTCTCTTCCAATTCTTTTAATTAAATTGCCTCAATAATATTCATTGCTAAAAGGAAGAGTTCAAAAGATTCAAACAGGTTTCTTAAAGCATAGTTTCCAACAAGGCAAGTAAATATGAAAACAAATTCCAAATGGAAGGAGCAATTGTCAGAGGAAAAATTCAACAGTGGAATAAAATTTGAGCAGAATTTCAGATGAGATTATTCACTATTGCTGAGCAGAATTGGGGCTCATTAATTTTGGTGAAAATGAGAATAGGTATGAAGGAAAATAGTCAATTCTGCTTACAGCTTCTTATTCACTCAGTAAATATCATTTCATTTCATTTAAAAATAAAACGGCAGGGGATTTAGCTCAGTGGTTGCGTCGCCTGCCTTGCAAGCGCAAAGTCCCGAGTTCGATCCCTGGTACCAAAAAAATAAAAAGAAAAGAAAAGTAAAATGAATGAGTGAGTCACATTGTTTTTTAGAAAGCTTTCTCTGTGCCTTGAATGTCATTTAGGTTCCTTTCATAATCTTCTGAAATACCCTAAAGGTATTTATTTTTATCTTTAATATAACCGAATAGGAGTATGTCTAAATAACTTGTCTTCATAATACAGAAGTGATGTGAATGACTTAACAGTACTCAAGTCTTCTGCCTTTCAAAATATTCACTTGACAAAAAAGTAAAGTTATAGTTGGGGACACGTGTATATGATTGCAAAAGTAGCAGATTAATTCATCATCTGTGAAAACTACAATGTACATATATAAAATTATTTATTCAAACAAATATGAACTGACAGGTATTTTAAAAAATATTTTCATTTCAATTTGAGTGCTGTGATGATACAGATTAAGTATGGCAAAGCCCAAGATAGTACTTTAAATACAAAGCCAAAAATTTTAGAAAAATTTTATTTCCTTGATATTCTATGTATACTATAGTTTTGGGAACACACTTTTTAAGAAAGACTGTTTCCAATCACTTGTGTCTGTCCTTATAAGGCCAATCATGGTCAAACATTTGCTATGCTTGAGATAGAACACAGTGTGAAGTATCCCTAGTTTCTTTAGATGTTAATAATTTTGAAGTAATGCATATAGTAAACTGAGGAACTTCATGTAATGTGATGGTGACAGTTTTCCTTTTTAAAAATTGTACATAAGTGTAAACTAAAGAAAGCATGCAGGGTCTAGTGAGAAGAGAACCGATTTGGTGAGAAATGAAATGGCTCTTGTTTCAGTTTTTCATTATCATTATAATAATATACCCTAATAAAAGTTATGTGAATGTTCTCTCCTTCCTCCCCTCCCTCTCTCTTTGGCCCTCACTCTCTCCAAACATGCATTATTTTTACTGTACTCATTCTTCTTGTAATGATATAAAATGATATAATGCCTATGTGATGAGAGGAAGTGTGACAAACGACAAAAGCATTATGACATAGTGTTAGACTGATTTTCTTATGATAGCAGCAGGAAAATCATTTATTTTGAGTAATCCTGGATCATCAAGACATGATAGTGTCAATGGCTGGATATCAGAAGCAGATGATGTAGATGGTCACATCAATCCTTATAATTGATGGTGTTTTTACTGAAAACTTTTTAAAGAACACTATAATTGGAAGTTGTTGTCTCTTGCTTTTTAATGGATCAACATTTTCCTGCAGAAGTTGTAAATCTTTAATGATCATACAGATGATTTGTATTTTGGGGCCATTATAAATTAAAATAAGGGATACTTGAGCCAAACACTATAACACCACTAATGTTGATCTGATAACCGAAGAAAACTTCTAAATGACCAACAGGAAAGTAGCCTATAGAATATGAATACACTGCACAAAAGGATTATTTATATCCCAGGTGGGATGAAGTAGGATGATTTGAAATTTCATTATACTACCTGGAATGACATGCAATTTAAAATTTATTAATTTTTTTCTGGAATTTTCCAGTTAACATTTTCAGACCATTGTTGACGATAATGAAGCAATAGAAAGCAAAACAATGAATAAAGGGGGATTTCTGGAACTGCTTTTAGCTTCAGTTCCTTCAATTTCAGAAGAGTAGAGAAAAGTTGGGAAGGAGGGAGGCAGGAAGGGAGGGAAGGACAGATGGAAGGCGAGAGGGAAGGATGTGGGAAGGAAGGAAGGAAAGAGAAGGAAGGAAAGAAGGAATTAAGTAATGGGAAGACAAGAGAAGGGAAAGATAGAAAGAAAGGAGGAAACAAAATAGGAAACAAAGTGTAAAAGAAGAAGGGATACACTTTTTAAAATATGAATATTATTATTACATATGCCTAAAGAGTTCATATCTTATAGTCCTCACTCAAATATGCATTTAAACATGAAGATTTCCAATATGCCCATTCATTTAAAAGTGTATTAAATATATAACATTGCTAAATATTATGCTATCAAGCTTAATTGTCAACCTGATGGCTAGGGAGCAACCTAGTAGATTAATAAAACACACTTCTGGGTGTGTCTGGGTAGGCCATAGAGGCATGACTTTGTGGTATATATTTGATCCCTTGCACTCTCTTGTACTGTTCCCCTGCTCTATTTTCTGGCCACCATAAACTAATCATCTTTGCTCTGCCACACCCATCTGCCCTGACTTTTCTGCCTTAGATCCAGCCAACCATGGACTGAATCCTTGGAAACCATGAGATGAATAAGCCTCTTCTTTAAGTTATGAATGTTGGATATTTGGTGACAGAAATGAGAAAACTGACTAATACACATGCCTATGCTGGGAATATTACAATAAAAATTACATTATGCCAACACTGAAGTTTTCAGACTGCACTTAGGGTAACATGTAAAGCATACACAATAACATGTAAAGTAAACACAATCACAAACTGGAAGATATTTTATTTTATAAGGAAGTTTTCTTTTTAAAAACATTTTTTTTTCTTTTCAGTACTGTTCGGGTGCTACTTCATTATATTTTGTGACTTCACTATTTTTAGGCTTCTATGGATCTGAAGCAGATAGCAATGCAAATTCAGAGCTAAGCCATTTTTTAGTGTGATAAGGTTTACTTACTATCTTCCAAAGTCATCTTTAATTTTGGAAATCCATTTTTGAGCTCTTCCTTTGCTTTGATTTTCTTAACATTTTCCATTCACATCTTCCTATTGGAAACTGCCCTATTTAATTATCTTACAGATGTGTTTATCCTAATTATTCTCAATTGTCTTCTTTGGCAATATAGTCAGAGGATTTTATCACACAGACTTTTGGAATCACAAAGAGCCAAGAAGTGCTAGTTTCATTCAACACCTATGTTTGCTCTGATGCTAGACATGGTACATCTGTTACATGAATCACCTGCAAAATAATTAACTACAAAAACATCTTCTGGGTTGACAGAGCTTTTCTGGCCTAAACTTTCTTGCCATTCATGTCCCCTAAGAATTATCAAGAGGCAGATTATGGTTGGTACACATTTTCTCTCCAAACAAGTATTTATTTATTTATCAGCAAACTTGGTACTTTCAAACTCTCCACTGAACAGACATAACAGCTCATTCGGCAAGTTCAGAAGTTGTTTCCAGGAGCAAGCTAGGAAACAATTTGGGAAAATTGTTTTTACAAACCATCTTGACAAATCTCCCAGATGAGTATGTTTACTTCCTCCTCAATGACAGACTATGTCCTAAAGAGGCAACCAGGTGGCAGAAGGAAGTAAAGTTCAAATACAATAGACAAATACTTGGAAAAGCAAGTACTATGACCTAAAACAACTTGGTTCATCTATTAAGTTATTTTTGGTAGATATACAACAAGAACAGTCAAAAGGTTTAAGGTAAATATGTGTTTTCAGCAAGGTTTTGTTTTTTTGTGTGTTTTTTTTGGTACTGGGGATCGAACTTGGGTCCACTGAGCTAAATCCCCTGCCATAAGGTAAATATGTGTTTACTAAGGCCAAAAGTTGCTAAGTTCTGATAAAAGCAAGCTTTGGATTAAATTCTAGCATATATGTACCAACTTATTAATTATACATTATTAAGTATGCATAAATCAGTTCATGTAGCTTAGGAGTGGCATCTAATAATTACATTTTAATAAGTATTCCAGATGATCCTCAAGCACACAAAAATATTAAAACCACTGCCATATGTCTTACCCGAATTACAGCAAACACTTCCCTTTGCTGCTTCCAAGCCAGCATTAGTAGCTCAAGAAAGCTGATAAAGGGTACCCTATATGGAAACATTTGAGGTAAATCAGATGTCCATTACATGTACTCTTCAGGTTTGTTTATTTTATAAACATAGAAATTAGGTTAAAGGTCATTCTTAAAGAGGCATAGAACCTACTCTAGGTCTGCTGAATCTTCATGTTTGCTGTCAAATGTCTTGAAAGTTACATGTATTTTGCAAAAGCTCTATGGCTGATAGTAATGCACAGAAATATTTTGGGGTTATTTATATTGAACTAGCTGGAAGCCACTTTTCTTTTCTCCCATCTAAGCTGCACAGCTTTGAGACACATGAAAAACACTGTACTTTTCTGTATTCAAAGTTTCTATTAATTAGCATAGTGATCTCAGACAACTTAACATATCAGAACTCCTGCTTTCTTAGAAAAAAAGTAGTTATACATAAGCTAATACAGACACATTGATAAAATATCATACTGAATCTAACTATTGAAGTAGCCACAAGTCTGTTACAGGGGTGGCAGAAGACAATATTTTGATAACAACCAAACTGTTAGATTTATCTTTTAATTTTTGACAATCTCGGAGAGACTATCCATTGCCTAAGTGGTATTCTTTGGACAGGGAAGTGCTATATTCAATTAAGACTAAAGAAATCAAGTGAGTTTTAGGGGATATTTTTTGAACTGATAGAACACACATGAATTATGAAATTATGGCACATCAATAAACATAGCATTTTTGAAGAGAAGCTAATTTAGAGTTCATGACATGTGAATTTAATTAAAAAAATTCCATGAGGATTTTGAAGACAGTTTCCGGTCTCTGACAACATGAAGAACCTATGCATTTAGAGAAGGTTTAAAGTTGATCAAAAGAGATAAATTTCCTAGGGCCATGTCTTTTGGTTTTGGATGTGACAGAAATCTAGACAAGTTTGGTAGAGCCCAGACATAAAGAAGGGTTAATAAAAGGCTTCTGAAAATGTCACAAAACCACTTGCTTGCTTGAAATTGAAAGTAGTAAGTTGTGAGTACATACGCTCCTTCAGAGAGACATAAAAATAGCTAAGAGTTATTTAGAAACTAAAAGTGCCCTGAAAATAACAGAGAAATGAAGGCATAAATACTCTTCAACAACAAACTGGCATGGCAGAACACAGAGGACATAGACATTTGGGCTACAAAAGCAATGAATAGATATGAACTAGTAAGTTCAATTATGATTATATATCTCAGCCAAAGTCACCATGAGTTCTTGCTGGTTCCATTGTTAAGTTAAATATAGTGCATTGTCTATCTGTCTTCCTATAACAGAGATCACCTCAAGACAAATAGAAGGAAAGAGAGAGCAAACAACTCCCAAATTAACAGAGTGCTAAAAGAGACTGAGTTTCAAATCAGAATTGATCAAATTCAACTTTTAATTTGAAAAATTAAAATGTTCATCAATAAGCTGAAACTTTTTTCTATCTAAAGCTTTCTATCTAAATTTAGTTCAGTTACAGAGACAAAAGAATAGGGACATAATTGCCCTCCTGTGGTTGGTGACTATACCCAATAAACATTTCTCTACTTAGATTAAATTGCTGTCCTAATAAAAATAAATTAAATACTTATCTAATATTTCTACTCATATCATTTCTTGGGCTTTGGGTAAGATTACATGCAATATATTTACCTTTTGAAGAATATGGTAATTAAATCTCTGCCAAGAATTTAGTACTCTAAAATAGTGACTGTTTTATAAAACAATGCATGTCTGAGTAACAGATTATACCCAGCTCCCACTAACATCTGAATTAGGCCGATATGGATTTACAAAAACTTTTATTTACTTTTGACAAACAATACTTCCCTAAAGTTGGAGATGGATAAGATAGTTGCCAAACTTTTCTGGCCGAGTAAATTGAGTCTTACAATAAATGCCGCCACATAAACAGACATAGATTAATCAAATACTGATTATCAAGCAGGCATGAAGTAATTAATGCAAATTATACTGTTGACTCTAACAAGTTCAATTCTGTTCCTTAAAATGGGCTTATGTCCTTGCATGAAAGGGTCCCTCTAAGCAAATCTTAAACCATTATAAAAGCCAGAATCTACAACCCTTATCATAACGTGTGTGGCACATCTTCTGAATCAGTGGTTCTCACACTTTGTTGCAAATTAGAATCATCTAGGAAATTTTAAAAATCACTAATTCCTGGAATCCTCTCTGAGGATTGTGATTTAATTGTTTAGAAGTATGATGTGTTTGTTCACAGCATTTAAAAGCATTCTAAGTACCTCTAATGTACAGACAGATTTAAGGCCCACATTCCTTAATTTCAATTCCCTTGCCTCCTCTCCCTTTCTTGCCCCTCTTATTTAGTAAATGTATGTACCAATTTTCCCAAAAAATCCATCATCATATAATATTAACATACACTAATACAATTTTTAAAAATTGGAGAAAAGGAACCACATTCCTATATAAGTAGCTGAACACATGTTTGTTTAGGAATCAAGCCTTGAGCTCCATTCCAAAGCTTAAAATCTACAAACTTTATTAGATTTTTTAAAAATCCTGGCTCAATTTTTTATTTCTTTAGTAGTACATGTTTGGGGTACATAAAGATTACATTCCCTGTGGGGAGTTGATATCTGTACAAGAATACCTTATCTGTGGTCATGTTGGATATTGCGTCATTGGAGATTCAGATGGGATCTGGAAGCAAATCAAATCTGTGCTTCCACTAGCAGCATCTCCCATATCTAAATTAGCAACTCTCTCTTCTACTTCTCTATTTTCTTCTACTGAGATCGATTCCTAGAACCAGGAAAGACCACTTCTTTCATCTTTATGGGTTGTTTCAACCTGTTTGGAGACTTACCTCTTGGTGTTCAAAACAGATATTTTGGAATCTAGGAACATATTTTCCTCTGATATATAAGAGTAAATATAAATGAAAATAAGGAAAAATTTTTCTAGGATGTAAAAAAGAAATTTTTCTTTTTCTTAGGACATTTCTTTCAGAAAACAAATAATTACATATTTCTTCTCTTCCATGATATATAATATATATATATACATACATATATACATGCATATATAATGTATATTATATATATATATATGTATGGAATTTTTAACAGGCAAAATAAACCTCTTGCCAGTTTTACAATTCTGGCATATTTTTTTCTAAGAGTTTGGGTCACCTCTTTAAAATGTGAACATCAAGAAAGTTAATACCCCTAGTCTACCCAAGAATTTGACTTAGGAATCTGACTGTAAATTTTAACTACCTATCAGTTACATAGATAAGGCAAATTATACTATTCTTTTAGATAAAAACAATTAGCAAATACAGATATCCACCTTGATTATGGGGTAAATTTTGGATAAATTTTACCTGTCATATATATTTTATGGAGGATTAGTTATGATTTATCTTAACATTTATACATTGGATCATGTCTTCTTGACTATATAAAATGGTGAGATTTCCATATTTTCAACCTTTTAGTTGGTTCTTCTGATCAGTATTGGTGTCTTATTTAAGAGTTATTTAATAAACTTTTCTGTTCACTAGTTTTGTGAAAAATTTTGTGCTGGAAATTTTTTTTCTAATTATTTTCCTCTGAGAGAAGCATAGGATATCAAGAGTATTATGTCAGTGTTTTAGGAATTCCATGGAAAAAGAGTTAAATTTTTTTGTTCCATTTGAAAATACTAGTTCTGCTGAATTTTTATTTCTGAAGATATTAGCCTAAGTTATTTAGAAGAATCTTGTCACAAAAAACAACAGATAACTTTGAATAAAAAATGTAAAACTTTAGTTTGGAAGCATCCAAGTGCAAATATTACTATGAGAAAATTCCAGGTCATAGCTGTACTGTAATGTGGCAATCCAGGATGCTCAGCAGAGCACAGAATAATGAATTTCATCTTCTCTCTCTTCCCCAAAGATTTTGAGCTTCTTTCATTTTAGTGGTTAGAATCTCTGGTTTGAATAGAAATGAAGGAATGAGGGACACAAGGGTACAGATGTCAAAACTCAATGCCAGCCTAAGCAAGAAAATCGGGACTCCAAAATGGCTAAATCCTTAATATTAGTGTTGCACAATTTAAGAGATTAGAGAGACCAACAGGTTAAACAGGATTTATTTAGGTGTGCACTGGGTCAGTGGATTCAAATCCAAAGTTTGAGCCCAGGACAAAGGAAGAGCTCTAGTTTTATACATGGCCCCAAAGCGAGGTTGGCCTACCTAATGGCATGAAACTTATAGGTGGGAAAGCAAGCTTACAGAAGCAGAATGAAGGAGTTACACAAACAATGACAGTTTTCAACATCTTCATGGCCTTGGCTGGGTGAAGAGAAACAGGCTCTTATAAAAATAGGATGTTGTGAAACATTACTTACAGAAACGAAGTTGGCAGAACAAAGAACAGAAGTCTCAGGGAGGGGGAAGACTAAAGAGGAATTGCTTAGGTTGGAGAAACATTTGTGCCTTCATTTTAAAAATTTTGCTTCTTTGGGAAAAATTGAGCTAAATGTATCCCCAGTGGATGAAAGAGAAAAACATGTTAGTGTAGAGTGGGAGAAAAAAGGAAAGCCAAAACACCAAGCACACATGGGCATGAATCAGCCCTACTACAAATGAGTTAAGCTAGAAAAGTCTCACAAGGGATAAAGACAATCAGTTGATGAATATGAAAGGCATTTCAGCAGAAAGATAAGAAAATAATATATACAAATACTAGCATATCTATACATCTACATATATAACAGCATACATTTACTAGTGCATATATATACTACCATATATATAATAGATATGAATATATACATATCATATACATATGGTAAAAAATGTAAATTACTGTGCGGAATGGATATGCCCCAGAATCATGGTAGGAGATATTAGCATATGCCACTATAGTCATCAGACAAAAATTCATTAAAATATAGAAGATTTGAACACTATTAACAAATATGGTGTAATTAATTGAAATGATTTGTTTCTTTTTCACAGCCTATTTATATAATTGCTTAAAAGTTGCCTTTTCTGAGTTTCAGCTTCCTTATATAAAAGTGGAAAATGTATGACTGATCCCTCATATGCTACCAAGATCAAATAAGGTGTTATATCTAAGATCCCTGGTCTACTAGTGCACTATCAGTGTTGGTCTCTAAAATGCAAATCCAGAAGAAAGGATAAGAAAAAAAATATGATTATGATATTAATTGAAAATTGTCTGTTCCAATATAATTGTTCCTTGGATATAAGAAGCAAGTGAAAAGACCAAAGTCCAAAATAATGCAACTGTAAATTCTAGAAGTCAATAGGGTGATTTCTTAGCTGTTCTTTGGGAGCACGTGTGACATTTGCTGAAATGTGCTTGATCAGCAAATTCCATTTCCTGCCTCTTCCTCTGTTTCCTCTTGAATTAACAGGAAATATTACTATCCAAGTATTCATCCTAGAAAAGATTTACATATGAGCCTCAAAGTGGAGAAGAATAAGGAGAGGTTGTGTCCCGGGCAGCCTCTTCTTCCAGGGAGATGTTCCCCCATAGTAACTAATCTGTGTAGAGAACCCAATTTGGGACTAAGAAATTGAGTCTTCTTTTTTTTTTTTTTTTTTTTTGGTACTGGGGATCGAACTTGGGACCTTGCGTGTGTGAGGTGAAGCAGACGGCAGAACCACTGAGCTAAATCCCCAGCCCTAGTCTGCTTTGACATCACAGTTTTCTATCCTACCCTGTTGTATTTCTACCTCTCATTTTCATATACAGAATATTATCTATGAAGCACACACATACATACAATTTGGCAATTTCCTTCACTGCTGTCTGTCTTCTGTTAGCTTTCCAACCATTCCACTAGACTCCCTTCCAAAACACAAGCCAATAAATTTTCAAATTAAAAAGCAAATCTAAACTAAGGAGAGATTTTATTCACAAAGGTTATTGCAAGAGAGAGGAAAGGAATTATTACAACAAGGAGAAAGCTGTGACCAGGAGATCTGCAAGGATCTTAAGGGTTAGACAAAAAGGATTTTTCTCTTATAGGAAGGACTAAAGAATGCTAAAAAAGATTGGGTGTGGGAAAATGAAATAAAAGTGGTGGTAGGATATTAAATACAAGACATTTTATTTTACCTTGAGACTGGCCTGTTTTCAAGAGAGGTTATATACTGGCTCAATTGCAGAGTGGGTCAAAATTTCAGGCTATAGAGAAAGGAGAGAATGAGTGACATTTATGTGCAGTTAACAAACCCAACTCTAGTGTACTTGGGAGTTATCTGGTGAGTGTCTGGTGGTATAGGCAAAATTTTTCCTGGTGTTTATAAGCTAACTTACAAATTGTAAGGGAAGAGCTAATATTAGTTCTTTAAATAGTTTTGAATTTTCACAGTGAAAATCCTGGATAGGAAAAGTTTTTCATATGTGGCTTAAAGGAGTCCTTGATAATTGAATCCAATATAAGCATCCTTTAAAGACATTGTTCTTTCAAAAATGGCAGTAAGGATTTTTTCTTTAGGATCAATATAAAGTTGACAAAGTCTATCTCATTTTCTATTGAATTTTGCTATAGCATATTGAATTATTGTTTGTGCCAAGATATGATAATATCCTATTTAAGAATGAAACTCATATTCATTTATTTAAAAAGAAAGATGGTAATTTGGGGATGACATTTTAATAATAATATAACTGATCAGATGTCATTGTTTTTAAAAATTAATAGATTACAGTCCTCATAGATGCGAAATTTTTATCAACTCAATGAGCATGGGTATTAAATAATCTCTGAAGGTGTACTCAAATATTTAATTTGATTATTATATGTAGAGTAAATATAGTCATTCAGGGTATCCGCAATAGAGCAGGGGAAAGAACACAGTCCTGAAGAGTCAAAGATGGATATTCTAATTCTAGGATTTTTATAATCGAAGAATCAGAGATACATCATAACCTCATTTGACATAAGTCTCCAGTGTACAGTGTAGAAGACTGAAGTTAATCATTTCTTTTTTGAAATTTTAACTTTTATTAGTACATGTTTGCAGTGCATAATGATTATATTTATTGTGGGGAGTTGCTACATGTATACAACACATCTTAATTCTCTTTTCATACCCTACTCCTTACCCCTCTTATCACTGTTTCTTCCATCTCTTGAACTCCTTCTCTTTTGCAAATGCTGCATCTCCCAATTCTTTTTCTCATCCCCTTTCCCTCCTTTCCCTCCCCCTCTCCTTCTCTTGATCCCTTTCCCATTTGAAAAAGATCTCCCTACTTCCTATCATCTATTATTTTGCTCTTTATATGTTTGGTTTCTCATATAAGAGAAAACATGTGATAATTAAACTTGAGTGTCTGATTCATTTCTATGATGAAATTTGCCTACAAAATTCTACACTGTTAGTAAATTTCAATCTTCCCTGGCATGGTAGCTCATTCCTGTAGTCTCTCTGCTTGAGAGAATGAGGCAGGAAAACCACAGATATGAGTCTATCCTTCAAGAAACCAGCCTGGATTCTAGAACAAGACGCTGTTCCAGAAAACAAAACAAAACAAACAAACAAAACCCCAAAACAAAACAAAACAGAAGAAAAACCTAAATAAATAAATAAATTTAAATTTCATTGCATTAAGGTTATTTTGGATCATTTTGCTCCTGCCTTTTTAGTTTTTAAATTTCAGATCAATAATGTGAAGAAAATGCAGATATAAATTAACAGATAATTTTATTTATCCATACATCTTTTCCGTTGTTGAGATTCCAGTCTGATTTATAGAAATATATGCTGGGCTAACCAACAGGATATAAAAATTCATTTACACAAATAATAAATGGATAAAACATGTAACCTGGGAATTACATTTAGGTAAAGTTGGCTGGAAAAATAAAGATGTCTGATATAAATACAAAGATGATACTTTCCTTGAGCTTAAAAGAAAACACCACACACAGTTAAGAGTTTTCATCAATATTTTTGGATGTGCCAAGAAAAATTGAATACTTCAAATTGTCTATACAAGGCATTCAATTTCATAACATAAAATATGCAGTTTGATATTTCTGAGAAATCTCACAAGTTATGATCCATACATTTTTATCCATGCCAATTTTCAGGACATTTTCCAACATTTCTCACCATGAATGATCATCATTTCTAGGGTTTTCTTGATCACCTTGAGGACAATCTCACACACCTCTCAACATGATATCTGTATGTTACTTAACTTCAGTAGGGACTAAGTTGGATTACAGTATGGCTATATAAATATATATTTAAAAGCAATAGCTCACAAAATATTTATACCATCAACTAATCTGTTATCATTGGGTGGATTAATCACATTTCCCCACCTGCATTCTGTATTTCTGGAAAATTCCTCTTCACTATTAAATGCAAGATGAAATATTGTCTCCTAACAAGTTTCCCCACAACCACCAGGGAGAATCATTTACCGCTTTTCCCATAGTTGCATACCACATTCACATAGTTTGTTTAGATCACATGTATGTTGCATTAGAATTAGTTGTTTGTGTATCTGCTTCTTACCCCTCAGAATCTGATTGAGGAATGGCCCATCAACATACATTCCTGGAGGCTGTGATAGTATGAGGGAATGATCATAGATGTGAATAGATGGGAGTTGACTTGTCAGTAATTTAGGCTTGACAGAACTTCTTGTACAAATTTAAGGTGTGTGAACCACTACAGACTGTATCTCAGGTAAGAGATTTCAAACAGAAGGAAAAGAAAAAGTAAAGGAAGGAAGAATAAAAGAATGGAGGGGGAAAGAATAACAAATGGAAAAAGGGGAGGGGGAGGAATAAGGGAAGAGAGGAATCTTTTGTTAATTTTTAATTCTTATGTTTGGTATAATTTATATGTGATTTCATGCTGTAGCTGCATGCCATTTAGCCTACCCTGTTTGGTGAGCTAGTACTTGCAGTAGCAAACAGCTTATTTTCACTAAGGATGAAATTATCATTGATAGATATAGTTACAAAAAACTTTGTCCTGGTTTCCCAATTAGCAATATTTTTCTGAGTCTATCATAAATTTTCTAATTTCTATTTTATTTTCAATCATTCAGGGTTTTTTTGTAAATTAGACATCTTATATACACATAAGAATTTAAATTGGGTAATAAAGTAATTCACTCATTTTCAGAAAAGTGACTTTAATTTGTATTATATCATAATTTCTGATTTCAAATTTATTGTTAACAGCCATTCTTTTGCAGAAAGCTCAATATTACATAGATTCAGTGGAATATGAGATTAATATATTAATTAATAATAACCCTAAATGTTATAATGATAAAATCAAGGAATAGTGGTATATTGCAATTTATTCAGGAAAAGTAAAATACTTCATGAAATGGTGTTAATTTGTATTTAAAATAGATATGTCATATTTTCAGAGTAATCCTGTCATCAGCCTTCCTTCATGATGCTAGTACTTTCTGTTTAATTGTCATATGAGTCATTTTTCTTTCATTCCATTCATAGTATGGGTCTCCCCTACAATGACTTTTAAGCTAACTTTCACATTTCCTTTCTTTTTTTTATTTTTAAGTTCTTTTATTGGTACATTTTAGGAATACAATACGTTTACATTTATCATTGGGTGCTTGTACCTGTACATGATGTATCTTGGTTCTTATTTTTTCCCCATTACCTGTGCGCCCTTCACCCCCTCCACCCTTCCCTATTTATGTAGACTTCATTTCCATTTTTTTTTCTTTTCTCATAATTTTTCCTTTCCCTTCTTTCCTTTCTCCTTCAGGGATTTAGCTCAGTGGTGCCACCGCCTGCCTCACATTTCCTTTCTTGATGCTATATCCTACACAGATTCAGACAATATTCATGCCACAATTTTATCAGTATTTTCTCTATGTGTATTTCTCTGCTAAAACTGATAATGAAGATTTGGGAAGGTAATCTGATAACTCTTTTGATTAATCATGACTATGTTGTTTAGATTCATTTATATTATATTACATTAATCTTTGATGAGAATATTGTCATGTACATCAAACTACTTTACCTTATTTTCCTGAATTGACCTGCTCTCTTTCTGCAAATAAACTTTCAGATGGTGGCTTCATTGCTATCACTGACTTTGATGCTGATGTTCACATCAACCTTAATCATTGGCAACATCTGCAAGATTTATTTTAATTAATGAGTCATAATACCAAAATCCAGGGAAAACAAAGTACCCATTAGAAAACAAAGGAGACTTTCTTATTTATATGGTAAACATACATTTTAATATCATTCAATACAATAAATATGGTTTGTATTATTAGTTTATGAAGTTGTAGTAAATCTATTTTATCACATCAAATTTAAAGTATTAGAATTTGCTTAATATTATAGCTGTTGACTTTAAGGCAGTATTTAAGAATGCAGCTATGTCTATAAGGATTCATTCCTTCACAGCTAGAATGTTTTAAACAAATTGCTCTAGCCTCTCAGGTGACTGAATGTGATGGGAAGTATCTTAACAGCAAGAAGTACAAAAATTTTTGCCATTTTGTATCTAAAGTAAGGTAGAAACCAAAGCACTAACCCACACAGATCAAGGAGTCAGGAGAGCACTTCTGTCCCTACTGCTGCTTATGATGGATGTCATTACTGGTGTTCTGTGCCCATTGAAGTGGAAATGGCATGGCTGTGGAGTCTGAGCAAAATTTTAGTTGTATCACTTTTAGAACACTGATTTAACTTCCTAGTACCTCAAATTTATCATCTGCGTAATACGACCTAAAAGCCCTACATTTTTATAAGAGTATTGTGAAAAGGAGATGAAATAATTTTGCAAGCACAGGATGGAAGTACTGAAATGTTATAAGAATATATTTTATTATATATTTATTCATTTCTTTCTCCATTCAGTATTTGTTGGGCATTTACCATGTGCTTTTGGATCATCTGTTTCAGGGTAATTGATGTTCCCTTCTCCCTTCTTAGTTCTGCCCAAAACTTCCACTTCTATATCCTGATTATCTGTAACATATCCTTCAAAAGTATTTATGTAAGATATTTGCTTCTCCCATCCAATGCTTTTACCTCTTTCCAAACAACTGATTATTCCCTTTGATGCTGATGCTCTCCAGTGTGTGTACCTATGATTTTATGTTTTATTAAATTTGTTTCAGGTACTCTTCTCTATTTGTATGTTGTTTGCTCTCAAAAAGTGCGCCATGCCCCGTTTTTCCATTTTTAATGACAAATAGAGCTTACTGGGAGACTGGAGATATTTGATAGAGGAATTTTAAGAGAAGAGGCTGATAGCTATGGTCTAGATTTCTTTAGTTTCAATGCACATATGTGAAGATGACAAGGCAGAAATAAACTTATTTATGATTTGTGCACAGGAGGATATAGACTATCCCAGCAGATTAAATAATTATACCTATGAGCCACAAAAGTCTTGTTTACAAGGATTTAAGACATTTATTGGAGAGGCAGGAGTAAAGAGGAATCAAGCACCCTGCCCAGGCACCTGATGCTTCTGAGTCTAGGCCAGTGTAACCAGAGTGGGAGGCAGGAACAGAGAGGAGCCAAGTGCCCTGCACCCCCTGCCACGGATGCGAGACCAGGCTTCATGCAATCTGTGTAGGAGGTAAGAGGAAAAAGGCTGAACTATGAAGACCCGGTCAGCACTGCTTCTGTGTTTTCCACACCACAGGGTAGCTGAAGTGACAACCAAAAGTCTGACCTGATTAAAGATGAGACCACCACCTACAAGGAGTTTCACTCCAGCACTGAAGTGTCATGTTACAGAGACCAGCTTAGAGACAGGCTTGGAGAGGTTGAAAGCTAAACAAAGGTCGCCTGGGACCCCTTGGGAGACTTGGACTCAGAGCAGAGTACCATAGGACCTGTATACTGTGGTGGGAGGGCAGGTTTGGTGAGTAAAATCTTCAAAAGGGATAAACTGAAGGAGATGACATTTGGACCAGTGAGATGTTTGCACTCTTGCACCAATGCATACATTCAGCAGAAATTAGTGGACTGAATCACTATAAGTCAATATCTAGGTGACATAAGTGTCTTCACTAAAAGCAAAAACATCACTGCTCTGGTTAAGGGTAGTTCATGAGTGGTTTTTAGAGTTTGTCAGTATCCAGTTGATATTTGATGCCATTGTTGTGGACTATAACACTGTGTCAAAGATGACAATGGGGATCCGGGGATTTAGCTCAGTGGTGCTGCTGCCTGCTTCGCAAGTGCAAGGTCCTGAGTTCGATCCCCAGTAGCAAAAAAAATAAATAAACAAATAATAAAAAGATGACATATATCACTGTGGTATGATTCTTTTAATTCTTTGGGGAAGATACCCAGCAGAGCAATAGCTGGGTCAAATGGGACCTCTAGTCCTAGTTCTTTGAGGTATCTCCATGCTGACTTCCACAGTGGTTGCACCAGTCTGCACTCCCACCAGCAATGGAGAAGGGTTCCTTTCTCCCCACACCCCCACCAGCATTTGTTATTTGT
>NW_004624762.1:18839089-18862854 GCF_000247695.1 Heterocephalus glaber | reverse complement strand
TTCTGATTTCATTTTTTCCAGATCCCCTTTTGTTGCCAGTTGAGTGGGTCCAGGTGGTTGAGTATCAGAGTGTTCCATCTCATTTCCCTTTGAGGTTGCTGTAGGTGATCTGGAAGTCTGGTTTTGAGACTTATTTATGTGTCTTCTCATTTTGATTTGGTGGATGGGGGGCGGTGCTGTTGGCACCTGTGTGGCTCACCTCCTCTGAGCTGGGAGAGGTGGGACAGATGCTCAGACACCCCTTCCTCTGGGCCAGGAGTGGCGGGATAGGTGGTGGCCCAAAAGCCCTTTCCTCTGGGCTGGGAGTGACGGGATGGATGATGGCCCAGCAGCCCCTTCCTCTGGGCTGGGAGCAGTGGGACAGTGGCTCAGAAGCCCCTGCCTCTGGGCCAGGAGCAGTGGGAGTCTGACTGACACATCTTGAAGACCCCTGGAGTATTACTGAACCAATAGCAACTTATGTGGAACTTTCAAAAAACTGTTTATGAACTGTGCCTAAGAGGAGCCACTGAATCAAGCAGATTTTCTTTGATGTTATTTTTTTCAGTTTTCATGAGGTATACAAATTGCATGTATTTCGGTGGTATATGTTATTATATACAATGCAGACTGTTTGCCACAATAAAATTAATTTAACACATCTATACCCCCCAAAGTTACCATTTTGCATGCTTGTTTGTGATAAAGACACTTAAAATCTGATTTCTTAGCAAATTTCAGGTGAACAAAATAATTTTCAACTACAGTGACTGTACCATACATTATATTGGCAGTACTTACTTCACCTTGTAGCTGAAAACCTGTATTTTTTGATAACATCTCCTCATTTCCCACAAACCCCAACCCTTGACAATTACCATTTTACTCTGCTTCCATAAGCTTTATTGTTTTTAGATTCTACATATAAACTAGATAATATTCAGTATTTGCTTCACAGTGTCTTGTTTATTTCATTTGGAATAGTGTCTTGTAAGTTCATCTATGTTGTTGCAAACAATAAGATTTCCTTCTTTTAAAGCTTAATAGTATCTCATTTTGTTTATCCATTCATCTTTCAACTGACACTTCCAGGTCTAAATTCAAAGAAAGTTAAACCATTATTGCTAGCAGATATCTGTATCCTCATGGTCATTGCATCATTATAGCTGCAATAAACATAGGGTACAGACATCTCTTTGAGATACTGCACTCATTTCTAATGCTTGTGTACTCTGATGTGTGTTTGCTGGGTCAAATGGTATTTGTAGTTTTAATTTGTTGGGGAAACTCGGTGTAATTTTTCATAATAACTATACTAATTTACATTTTTACCAACAACATAAGAGGGTTCTATTTTCTTCATCTCTCATCCTCACTTGCTAACTCTTATCTGTTTGATCATAGCTATCTTATCAGGGGAAAGATCATATCTTATTGTGGTTTTGATTCACATTTCCCTGATATTTAGTGATGTTGAAGATCTTTTTATATGCTTGTTGGCTTCATGTACATCTTGCTTGGAAAAATGTCCATTCAGTTCCTTTGTCCATTTTCAACTTAAATTATTTATTTATTTATTTTTGAGATGTATGAATTGCTTATGTATTTTTATATTAACCCTTTATTAGAGGTATGATTTGTAAGTATTTTATCCCATTTCACAGGTGATCTTTCATTTTGCTGATTATTTCCTTGGCTGTGAAGAAGCTTTTTAGGTTGTTGTAGTCCCATTTGTTTATTTTTTTACTTCTGTTGCCCATGCTTTTGATGTCATGTCCAAAAAAATCATTGTCTAGACCATTGGCAAAAACATTTTCTCTCCAAAATTTTACTATTTCATATTTAAATTTAAGTCTTTAATCCATTTTTATTTAACTTTTGCATGTGATGTAAGAGAAGGATCCAATTTTATTGTTTTGCATATGGATATTCAATTTTCCCAACATCATTTATTGAGCACACTATCCTTTCTCCATTGTGTACTCTGAGCACTCTTGTCCAAGATTAGTTGACCATATATGTGTAGAGCGCATTTCTTGGATCTCTGTTCTGTTTCATTGGTCTATGCTTCTGTTTTAATACTGTTATCATGTTCTTTTGATTACAATAGCTTTATAGTACAGTTTAAAAGCAAGAAATGTGATGCCTCCACCTTCGTTCTTTTGCAAGAAAAATACCACTAAAACTTTGATAGGAAATACACTGATTCTGTAATTGCTTTAGGTAGTATGGACATCTTAACAAATATTATTTCTTTTAATCTACAAACATGAGATATCCTTGCATTTATTTGTGTCTGCACTTCATTTCACTAATTTTCTATAGTTTTCAAGGTAGAGATCTTTAAAGCTAGAAAGTATCTAAAGGTTGTGTAACCATAGTAGCAAGCATGAGACAAAGTAGAAAATAAAGCGCTAACGTTCTATCTACTCATGTTAATTCCTTCTTGATCTACTTTTCAAGCTGGTCTTTTCCATATTCTTAAATTCCAATTACTTTGTGTATACATTCACTTATGTTATTTTGGAATTTCAGACTCCCATGTCTCTCCATTTAATCTCATCCTTCTCACTACCATTCCCAGGAACCACATGTAAACTAAGTGGGGCTAAGTTATTTTAACTGCTTTTTAAAATTTAAACTGCTTTTTTCAAATTCCTGTGGAATTTCTTTCATCGTTGTTTAGTAAAGTAGACATCCTTACTGCAGGTATTCCATCACATTTTAATGTGGGGACAATTATTTTTGAAGGAGAATGAGTTGCAGAAGCTGGTGAAGCAGTTCGGAGTACAAGGAAGGAATACTTTTGTTTTTCTTATATAATATATAAATATATTGGCACTAGTTTTCCTAGAACCAAGTTTATTTTCCCCCAAGAATGCACTCTCTAGAGCTCTAGTGTAGTCAATTTATAAGTTAATCCATATGGCATTAGTTACAAACTCCAGGAAAGATAGAGCACTAATTGTAGTATTGTAAGAAAAGGCATGTCATAATTATGTTTTCATTTTTTCTTTCATTTACTGAGGGCTTCAGGGAGAGTAGCTATATCATTCTTTCCATTCACTTTCCTCATCATCTTTTTCGAAATTGTTTAGTAATAATTTTATTTTAAATTAATTTTTACTTTCATTTTGAAACACAAAACATTGTGTTTGATATTGTCATTATAGAGGAAGGTGGGAGACAGGCAGGAAAAGTTAAAGGGCTTCAATAAGGTTTCTGACAAATAAAGAGTTAAACCTTTGCTAAAGAGAGAAGCTTTAAAAAACAGAGTTGATGAGAAGTCCTGGCTTACTTCATGCAAATGCTCAATTCCCTCCTCTCTCCACCTCCAATTAAACACAAAAAGAAACAAAGTAGGGAAGGGGATATAATATTTTTAAAAACTCAATATATAAAATATATATTAAAATATATTATATAAAATATACATGAACACCTAAACACTCACACACTTATGTATAAGTACATATGTATTTTGCTATTTTCTCACCATATTGATACACTAAAATGTACATGTATCTTTTTTGCTAACTCCTCCTTGAATGTGGGTCTCTGCTCTAAGTTTCACAAGATAAGACCTTGGACAAGACAGAGATGACAGAAATGCTTATCCAATGCTCAAGTTTCTCAGAGCTCAAGTCTCAGATTTATTCATTTCCCTGTTTATATTTACTTTCTGTGCAATCTAATTTCCAAGTTTCTAACCTGAAATACTCATCTATATCTGAAAATCTCTAGTAATGTATATCTACAATAACTTCAGAGGTAAATTCCTGCTATTATGGTGGAATTTAAAATGCTCTTACTTTTCCATTGTTATTTTCTCCATATAGATATAACATTTTGGTAAATATACAGATGCAGTCTTCATTGGGAGAAATTTTAAGTAAACAATATATTTTCCTCATGTAAAATAGATCTTGATAGCACACCTCAGGAAAAGTAGGATAAGTTAATTCATGGCTTTTAATATTGAAATTTTGAAGTTTTAAATAACCGAATTGAAATTATTCTTCACTGTGCTTGTGCCTTATTTCTTCTCTGAAGCCTTGGGAAATGGTGCTCCTTTGTTTGCCTTTTCCCCAGATCCATTTTTTGACCTTTTCCACCCTGTCCTTTGCCACAGTAGGCTGATAGCTATAGACTATCAGGTAAGATCCCTTGATCTTATTGTATGGCTTCTAGTTGGATTCAGTCAATGGGAGTCATCATCCAGAGGCAAGAAAATAAAAATAAAAGTATTTATACCTCCTGTGCCTCCAAGCTTTCTTGGAGTTCTGGCAGAGGCTGTTCCCTGCAGTGTCGATATTCTCAGCCCCCCCCCCCATTATGATTCCAGGTCCCAACAATGTTGCTCTAACACTATTTCTTTCGCCTCTCTTTCTTTTGGCCTAATATAGGTATAGCTTCCTCCTTTACTAGTCCTTAGGTACCTCAGTGCCCTTTTTGGAAACACCCATGACAGCCATCTCTACTCTAATTCCTGAAGTATACAGGCAAAGGGAAACTTCTGAAGGCTTATATATTGATCTGTTTCCTGGAAAGAAAACAATAGCATCCTCAGGAAATATAAAAAAGGGACTACTTACATGGAAATGGACAAATTTTTAAAAATACCAAGGTGAATTCTATGTTAAATATATTCATAGTGATCTGAATGGATGCTTTGGTTCCAGGAGAATCATCCACTGCCACCACCACCACCACCACCACCATCATCATCATCATCATCATCATTATCGCCTGGCATAAAAATATCATGATCTCTGCTCTGCCTCTTCCTTAATTTTTTTTGTAAGATTTATGTACATACAGGCTCAGAATTTTACTGCTTAATTTCCCCCTTCCATTATTATAAGCTATGGGGAGAATTAGATGGAAATAAGTGTTCAATGAATAGATGAATATAATTTATAAACTTTTATGCTGAACAAAAAAGGCTCTACTTTTACAAACATTTAAAAATGACAGACATATTTAAAGATGTATTTGACACAACTAAATAGAATTCTGGAACAGTGAGTTCTGTGTGCACAAATATATTGAAAACAAACAAGCAAAGATTCAGCAGAAAGAAATAAAAGAATATAGAGTGTAGAATTAGATTTTATGTCACTTTAATTTATTTCAATTCTGCAGCTAGCAATATTCAGTGGATGAAGGGAGGGATGAAAAAAAATTAGAATTTCTAAAAGAAAATATCCTCTAGCAAAAGATAATAAAATCAATTTTACCAAGTAAATAAGACCATTAAAACTCATGTTTCTTTTGCAACTTAATTAGAAAGGAAGAGATTGCATTGATACTTGCTTTAGCAGTACAAAATACCAGTCAGAATATGGGAGAAAATGTATCTATGTTTTTCAGCGATTAAGGTGATATTTCTAATAAGATAAGACAAGAAATCAAAAGTCTTATATAGGTAAATGTAAAAAAAACTTATATAAATTGATACATTTAGAAGTAAGTATAGATTTGTTAGAGAATTGTAAGAGAAAGGAAAGGTATACTTTATAGTAGAAAATCCACTAATAAATATAGAGAGAATAATTTAATTATACAAATTATTTAATAGTCATTGTGATAAAAATTATTTCAGAGTAAAAATATCAATGTATACTAAAACTGGTGGGTGAAACTCTATAGAGCAATAAGATACTAACATAATTTCAAAGAATTTTCCCCAGAGACATAAAGATACCAACTTTATAATGGAGATCCCTGACAGATATTGCCTTAACTAAAGAATCAAATATTATATTACCAGTAATGATACCAATAGCTATATCATGTGCTTCCTGATGTGATGCACTGAAAGAATACCTCATTACAGTGAAATTTCTGCAAAGAAAAATGTGTATCATGATCTAAAGATGATGAAAGAACAGAAAACCCCAGAGTAGTAAAAATTCTACAAAATAGCTGGTCTGTATTCACCAAAAATATCAATGTCATAAAGTCAGAAACTTTTTTTCAAATGTGTTTATTTCTCTGCTACAATTAGAATGGTCTTACCAGTACCATAAGCATATATGTTATGAGTCTTCCTTTGTGGCTTGTGGCTTGTCATAAACTTTACATGATGTCTAATCTCTTCTACTATCTGTAATAATATAAGGCTGTCAGATCATATTGGCCAACCAATAGGACCATTTGCCTTGGAGTCTGCTCCTGATGCATAGTCCTTTCCTATTCTGGGCTTCCTTCAATGCTGAGGCCATTTTATGTCACTTAATAGATAGACTAGAATGGTCCTGGGGATATGGATTATGATATGTCTATAACTCAAAAGGACTTAATGGGAATTCGGTTTCCTTTTTAATGGAAGAACATGTGAGATACAATAACATGTTTTTTACTTTGCAGATGACATGCAAAGTAGAGGACTGGACAGGTAAAACATTTGCAGTGTAGTGGGCCCATCTCTTCGGAGTGCAAGGTCATTATCAGGAGTTTCCACATACTTGCTGCTTCTTACTGGTCTTCTAAGGGAAATACAACCAATAGACTGTAAAACTGTGGTGTTATGCAGAATGTCCAGACAGTACCAGTGTCTTTAGAATACATTACATCAGAAGCCAAAAGAATTAATGTAGACTGAGATAAGATTGCAAACACAAGTTGTTATCTGTGCCCAGTAAATGCTGTTTATGATCTGATAGAAACAGAAAAGTACAGAATTGCCAGATCAATAACTGCTTATCATGTCCTTATATCTGTGTTAAACTGTTCCTGCTAAAGCACAATTTTTAGCTAAGTAGTTGTGATTTGAGCTATCTAATGTTTAAATATGAAGAAGACCACTAATTCAAAATGTGTTTGGATTTTGTAAGAACCAGAGTACCAAATTAAATGAAGATATGATAGGGATCAACAATCTTACATTCTTTAGTTACTGCTACCCTTCAAACTTAACCCAATTTTCACTTACAGTCTTGGTTGTGCATTGGAACAGTTTTAAAAGTGTTCGTTTATTCTTCTCTATTATGATAGCTCTGAATCCTACAGACCAACAAACAAATGTAGGGATCTGCCAATTAGCAACATTATCTATTCTAATCACATATTTCACACTATGTATTCCCATTGTGAGATGCACTTTGGATAAAACTTAATTTATCATTAAATGATCAAGCTTAATTTGATGATCATTGCAAGGGAGGCTCATTCTGGCTCACACCAGAACTAATCCCAGGGGAGGACTTTATACACTTGCCTATTGCAGTTTGGGCTGTGCCAATTTCTGTCACTTGTATCAGTCTAGTGAAACTGAAAATAAACATACAAGTTACAAGATACAACTTATTACTTACAGATAGAAAGGAACAACAGAAGCCTATGATTCATGGTGACCTGGACTCCCAAAGTTTAAGAAAGCTACAAAATGTGGGTGAAATTTCATACCTATAGGCTTCATTTACATTGCAGCTGAGGCACCTCAAAAACCAGCTCACCCAGTGCTTTTTATCATGAAGGAAACATAAATTGATAGGGTAAAGCGCTATGCGAGAGCCTATTGAAGGAGAGATTTGATAAGTATCTGGATTACTCTTTGCAGCTCCTCCTTATCTTAGGAAGTTACATTTTCAGCAGATTTTATAGTCATTTGTGAAAATCACAAGTGAGTAAGGGAGAACTCGGTCAACTCAAAACCACCAGAAGAACTTTCCAGAAGTCATTTTCTGTAGTAAATCCATCAGTGATGCATGTTGAGTTATACTTTGTTTATAACACATTTAGAAAAATGGAAGGATGAGATGGGTGGGAAGGGGAAGGAGATTGAAAAAGAGTTAAATTGGATTATGTACATGCACTTACTCCCTGAGATAAATGTGAATGCACACATATACTAATAAAAAAGCACTATATAAAATGATAATAATATATGGCTTAATCCATAGCTCACAAATCTTTTAAATTCTCTAAGTACTTATACATACACAAAAGCAATAGTATAATAGTAAATATCTGTTATAAAGCCAAAAATCCTGTTTGAACTCCAACCAAATTCCTTAACAGCAACATTAATGTGGACAAGTTAACCTAATTCAATTTCAGTTTTCCTGTTCACAAAAATAGAAATACAACATATTCCTATTAGAATTATTGAAAGAATTAAATGAGAAAATATAATTAAAACTCAACTCTTTCTACATTCTTTTAAGGTATTGGTTTCTTTCAATGATTTCTTGTTTTCCTTTGTAAATATGGAAATAAACATTTATAGTTCCTACAAAGTAATATATGTCATTAATTAAGTGAAGCTGGTATTTATATTTCTTAATTCATTGAGAAGCTAAGATTTTCACACTGGAAAACTGTTTATGAAAGAAGAAAAAAGATTTAGTCATATTTTTCCCTGAAGTTATTACATATAGGACAGCCTCCACCTTTAAATAATTTTTATAAAACTCATATTCTTTTTTCCTATTTACATATCATTTTTCCATGAATTTTTCTCTTCACGTTGCAATGACCTTTTAAAACATTTATTTTTTGATTTCTTCTATCAAATTAAAAGTTGTGATGATCCATACCATTTAGCAAAACTCAGCTGCTCTGTAAAAAAAAAAGTTGCAATCTTCTTTGGGAAAATTAAATTTTCAATTTTCCACATCAGTATGCCCTTCTTTTGTCTGCTGGACATTGTTTTAGAAATGAATCATTTTGATCCAAAAATAACCTAGATAGGGCCCTGAGGAGCCTGCCACCACTGGGTCCAGACCTTGAGACCTCAGGTGACAGATCAGAAAGACCATCCTTCCCATGTTGTCCACAGATGACAGCAGAGACACATCCTGAAGGGCACATTTTTCTCTTCTTTTCCTTTTTTTTCTTCTTTATTTCCCACCTTTGTTGTTCCTGCTTTTCTCCTGTTTTGTGTTTTCTCAATTGTTCTTATTTTTATAAGAATGTGAATATGGTTTCTAGCTTTCCTGTTGTTAGTTTGCTCTATTCTTGCTTTTGTTCCTTCTCTCTTTTCCTCCTGTCTTCACCAGTTTCCCAAAGGTTGCATGATCTACCTATGTCCTCTAGCCTTACTTCTAGCCTTTCTCTCTCCTTCTATTTCTCTATCCACCCCCCAAATCCTTCTAAGTCTTCTCTGCAAAGGGCAAATTCTCTATATTGAAGGATTTAGTTACTTCAAACATTTCTGATTGGTTCTAGATTTTGACATATAACAAGTCTAGTTCATGGGATCAAAGGTGGCAGATCAATAGTTACCACAGTGTGTCATTTTCTAGGCTGTGTTTGATGTTATTGTTGATGCTGATTGTATTACTTTGGTGAAGGTGATGTGATTATTCTAATTAGTTGTCCTTCCTGATATACCAAGACTGAAATTGCCTAAGGGTCATTACAGACTTAAAATCCAAAGGCCAGCTATAGTTGGAAGACAATGTGAGAAGTAGGCATTCCCTAATTGTTCTAAATACTAGTAATAATAGTAACAACAGAGAAGAAACCTGTGTATATGCCTAATAAGTTGTTCTTTTACATTAAAGTTTAGATTAAGCCCCAAGTAAAACAATGGAAATGTATATAGAACTATTAGTTCTTACATGATTTAATTATACCAAGATACATGAGTTTAACTTTAACTTTTCTTTTATGTAGTCAAAATGTTCATTTTTGTCCATTTTACTGTTTGTTAAAATAACATCCCTCCCCTACATACTCTTTTCTTGACCCAAATAAAATACTAATGTAAGGTCAAGATGAGGGAAGAAACGACTGAGATGAATGTCTTTACTAAAATAACCAACAAATTTTGTCAAACTCAATAGTGTTCTGATTCTCTATTCCACTTAATTATTGCTTACTCTTTCATTTTGTTTTTTTAAACAGAGCAGGTGAGACAAATAAAGTGTTGCTGCTCTTGCCCAGATTGTTGGCTAAAGTAAAGGGAATTAAAAATTCTTAGAGTTATTAGAGTCCACATAACTTGCACATATAGTTCATATAATTGGAATAGCTTTAATCCAGATCCTTTTCCACTGCCAAAGGATTGTCTGTCCTGTGCTTTGGAAATCCTGCCAAAGCATACCCTTGAAAATCCTTAAAGGTTAAAAAGTATTCTTTTATTGGTGTCTTCTGTCATCCTATATATAAAATTAAGACCATAAATAAATAAAAAACAAATCCGGGAAAAAAATAAATACTAGTAATAAGGACTCTCACAATAAGCAATATAAAAGCATCAATCCAGGAAATGAACCAAAAAACATCAACAACAACAAATAATAGAAATGAGAAGACACCTAAACAAGACACAAACCCAGACTTCCAGATCAACAAAGGCAAATCTAGGGGGCAAAGAGCTGGAACTATCCAAAAGTTAACCACCTGGTCTCCATGACTGGTAACAAGGAAGGTAACAAAACAGGTGAAGGAGGCTCCAGAAAAGATGAAATCAGAAATAATTTCTCAGATAACAACAGAGATGGTGACCATAATGAAAGATATTATTAATGACTGAAGCAGATACAGATAAAAAATAGAGAGGCTGAGGAAAAAGATGGAAACTGTGAATACCCAGTGTAGGAAAGAATTAGAAAACATAAAACACATCCAAGCAGATATCCAAGAAATTAATAAAATCCATTGAAATTTTCTGTAGCAGAATAAATGATTGTGAGGACAGAATTTCAGATATGGAAGACAAAATAGCAGTTAGTGAACAAGCAAAGAAAGATTTCTTAAAAATAGCAAGGAATCATGAGAAATTCAAAAGCTACTAGAAGATGCAAAAAAGAATAACTTAAAATTGATTGGAGTCAATGAAGGTATATGAGATAGCACAAAAGACACAAACTTTTCACAGAAGTAATCACATAAAACTTGTGAAACAGGGAAAAAGAATTTGACATAAAGATAAATGAGGCATATATAATTCCAGTTAGCCATGATAAAAAAATCTACACCTAGGCATACAATGTCAAGATCTCAGAAATCCAACACAAAAACAAAATATTAAAAGCAGTTAGACAAAGGAAACAAATCACATACAAAGGAAAACCCATTAGAATCACAGCAGACTCTTCAAAACAAATCCTCAAGTCAAGGAGAGGTTGGAGAGAAGTATTTCAAGCCCTAAAAGAAGAAACTTCCAACCCAGATTGATGTACCTGCAGAACTATCTTTCAAATTTGATGGAAAAATAAGGCACTTTTATAAAAAAAGAGTATATGAGGAACTTCATGAATATCAAACCAATGCTCCCCAAAATTCTAAACAATATCCTAGGAAAAGAAAATGAGGGTCACAACTCCAGGAAGCCCAACAGAATGAATCCATCAGGCAAGGCAAGAAATTAAATGCGAAGGGGGAAAAAAGTCCCCAAATAGGAAAAGATCATGACAAGGATAAGTCCATACATATGAACTGAACCAAACTCTTGCACAAATAGAGTTAATACAGGTGTACAGAGTCCTCTACCTCACAAAATCAGAATACACATTTTTCTCAGCTGCACATAGGTTGTTCTCCAAAAAGACCACACGCTACCTCATAGAAAATGTTTAAGTAAATGCAGTGGAACTGAACTTATTCCCAATATTTTATCAGATCATAATGCAATGAAATTGGAGGTCAATAGCAAAAGAAACCACAAGAACTTCAAAAATACATGGAAATTGAATAGCACCCTTGTGGACAACTAATGGGTCACAGAGGAAGTTAAAGAAGAAATTAGACAGTTTCTATAACTAAATGACAATGCCAATACAACATATCAAAATTTATGGAACACAATGAAAGCAGTCCTATGAGGGAAATTCATAGCACTGAATACCCATATTAGGAAAAAAGAGAGAGCTCAAATAAATAACCTAATGCTGAAACTCAACCTTCTAGACAAAGAAGAGCAAGAGAACCCCAAAGCTCATACAAAGGAGGAAATTATAAAGATCAGAGCAGAAATCAATGCAATGGAGACTAAGAATGATACAAAAAAAAAATCAATGAATCAAAGAGTTGGTTCTTCAAAAAAATAGACAAAATAGGGCCAGGGATTCAGTTCAGTGGTGCCACCTCCTGCCTCACAAATGCAAGGGCCTGAGTTCTATCACCGGTACAAAAAAAAAATTGACAAACCGTTAGACAACCTTGTCAAAAAAAGGAAAAGAAAAGGCTCAAATCCATGCAAATAGAAAGGAAAAGGTTGAAATAACAACAGATCCAGCAGAAATCGAGAGGATTATCAATACCTACTTTGAGAACCTGTACGCCAATAAGATGGAGAGAACAGAATAGACATCTTTAAACACATATGAATTACCAACGTTATAAAAATTCTGAACAACCTAATATCAAAAATGAAATTAAAATGTAAAATTAAAATAAAAAAGTAATTACAAACCTATCAACAAAGAAAAACCTGAGTCCTGATGGCTGCACTGATGAATTGTACAAGAAATTTAGAGAAAAGCTATTGCCACTACCGCTTAAACTCGTCAATGAAATTGAAAGGAAAGCAGTACTCCCAAATTCATTCCTGGAAGTGAGCATAACCTTGATCCCAAAAGAAGAGAAAGACCCAACCAAAAAAGAAAACTACAAGCAGTCACAAAAATCCTCAATAAAATACTAGCAAACAGATGCAGAAGAACATCAAGAAGATCACACACCCTGACCAAGTAGGATTCATCCTAGGTATGCAGGGATGGTTCAACATATGCAAATCAATAAATGTAATACACTATATTAACAGAGTCAAGGACAGAAATCACATGATCATATCAATAGATGCAGAAAAAGTATTTGACAAAATCCAACACCCATTCATGATAAAAAACCCTACAGAAAATTGGAGTAGATGGTCTTTATCTCAACCTGATAAAAGCCATCTATGAAAAATCAATAGCCAACATCATATTAAATAGTTAAAAATCGAAATCTTTCATGCTAAAATCAGGAGCAAGACAAAGATGTCCACTATCACCACTCCTGTTCATTGTAGTTCTGCAAACATTAGGAACACCAATTAGATAAGAGAAAGAAACAAAAGGAATAAGATAGTAAAGGAAGAAATTAAACTGTTATTATTTGTGGATGACATGATACTCTATATAGAAGACCATCCAAAAATCCGCCAAAAGTCTGCTTTACTTAATAACCAAATTCAGTAGAGTATCTGAATACAAAGTCAAAATTAAAAAATCAATACCCTTCCTATATAAGAACAACAGACTTATTGAGAGAGGAACTGGAAAAACAACTCCTTTCACAATAGCATCCAAAAAAGGAAATACCTAGGAATTGATCTAATGAAGGAATTAAAAGACTTCTACTCTGAAAACTACAGCAGTCTTAAAAAAGAGATTGAAGAAGATATTATAAAATGGAAAGGCATCTCTTGTTCATGGGTGGAAAGAACCAATATACTGAAAATGGCCATATTTCCAAAATAGCTATGTAGATTCAATGCAATCTCAATTGAAATTCCAACAGCATATTTCACAGAACTAGAGAAAATGATCCAAGCTTTATTTGGAACCAGAAGAGACTTAGAATAGCAAAAGCAATTCTAGGAAAGAAAGACAAGACAGGTAGTATCACAATCCCTAACTTGAAACTATACTACAAAAGTAGTGTGATAAAAACAGCATAGTACTGGAAAAGAAACAGACCAAAGGAACAATGGAACAGATTAGAAGATATAGAAACAACTCCAGACATACTCTCACCTCATCTTTGACAAGGAAGCCAAATACTGTCACTGGAGCAATGATAGCCTCTTTAATAAATGGTGCTGGAAAAACTGGGTTTCAACTTGCCAAAGACTAAAAGTAGACCCATATCTCTCACCATGCACTGAACTAAAATTAAAATGGATCAAAGATCTAAATATTAAAACAGAAACATTAAACCTGTGGGAAGATAGAGTAGATAGAACTACTGAAGACATTGGTCTAGGAAATTACTTCATGAACAGTAGCATGTGAACTAGCACAAAGAATCAACAACTGGGATCTCATCTTATTAAAAAAGCTTCTGTACAACAAGAGGAAATCACCAACAGAGTGAAGAGACAAGCCACAAGGCGGGAAAAAAATTTTACCAGCTGTTCCTCACAAAATGGTCTACTATCTAGAAAATATAAAGAGCTCAAAAAAATCATACCCTCAAATTGAAAGACTCAATTCAAAAATGGGCATCTGAAATCAACAGACATTTCTGAAATGAAGAAATAGTATCAGCAAACAAAAACATGAAAAAATGTTCACCATCACTGGTCATTGTAGAGATGCAAATTAAAACAACACTGAGAATCTATCTTACTCCAGGAAGAGTGTCTACTATCAAGAAATCAACCAATAACAAATGCTGGCAGGGCTGTGAGGAGAAAGAAACCCTCCACTGTTGGTGGGAGTGTAGACTGGTGCAACCACTGTGGAAATCAGTATGGAGATACCTCAAAGAACTAGGACTGGAAGTTGTATTTGACCCAGCTATTCACCTCATGGATATCTTTCCAAAAGAATTAAAAGCATTATACCACAGTGATATATGCTCACCCATGTTTATAGCAGCAAAGTTTGTAATAGCTAAATCTTGGAAACACCCCAAATGCCCATCAACTGGTGAGTGGATAAAGAAGAAATAAGGAAGTATCCAACCTATATTCTGATTTCTGGATCAAGGGCTATAATTTGTAACTCTTTGCTGTTTGCATAAGCAGAAATTAGCATATTTGAGAGTGTGTCATTTTCCTGCTTACTTATAGAGAACTTACATGCAAAAAAAGTTCATTTAATCTTTGACTGTAATATAGTTGTGAAAAAGTCTATCATTATTATGTATTAACAAACAACATCATTAAGGATTTAGCTGAAGTTTCCCTGTGTTCTTTCACTTGTTGTTACCCTTAACAAGAATATGCTTAAAAAATTCCTTTTAATATTCAGGATAGATGTTAAGATTGCTTCATCGTTAGATTAAAAATGAAACCTAGGAAATGCAAAACTTCTGTGCCAAATGATATAATTCTACTATTTAAATTAGTTCTGATGTTTAGGACACAAGCGAGGTAATTTCTTATTTGACTAATTTCTGGAAAATTTTAGTTTAAATGAGAAGCAGGACTTTTCATGAATTTGTTTTCTATACAGATACATGACTTAATTTCATATTTGTATATAAAGTATTCCATAATGACCTGTTTCAAAAGACGAATATTCTTCCATAATGAATCACTTAATCTTGCATATAATCTGTTTTATACATAAAGATGGAAAATATAACATAGTTACAGAGGAAGAATAGAGCTAAGCATTGTCTGATTCCAGTTATGAACTCTCTGGATTTTTGTCATTTTGGGCCTCAAAAAATGATGCCCCAAAGTATGGCACCTTCACATGCTGAGTGCTTTGAATGAAAGATTAGAAGATTTTAGAAGTAGCCTGAGATGCAAAGTTTCTTTCTGTTCTCCTGTGTCCTGCCCACCTTTTCTTCCCCAAAGCGAATTATAGAAAGCAGGATTTCTCTTTTTCAAGACAGGTCCTAAAAGATAAAACCAGTTCCCCAAAAGAAAGTCATAAAAACCTGGAAATGTCACTCTTCTCTTCCTTGAAGACTGTCATTCCAGAGTGATCTTACCCCATATCCAGAGGGATGGAATGTTGCACAGATAAGTCAAGGAGAATCTGAGCAGATAGGCCTTGCTGGGTTTTATTACTTATTCAATCACATTTCTACATGGCTGTGCATTTTTCATCAAATTGAAGCATAAAAATAGTTTTCCTTGGATCTTTTTAGGTCTTCATTTCTGAAGGTTCAGGTATCATATAAAACTTCGATTAGACAAACTTGTTATGCTTTTCTCTCATCAACTTATCTGTTGTTATAATAGTGTCTAGCCATGATTCTAATGATGGATGAGGAAAAGGATCACACATTTTCACCACTGCAGTACCAATTCATTTGTAGTAATTCATCTTTGGAAGTAAACACTTACTCCTGTCCATGTATTGTAACACCAATGTGCTGAGTAATACAGAAGGGGAGAAAGTTGATTGGAACCATGTAATAAGATAGTTGTGAAATGATGATATATTCAGGAATAGTTTAAATAACTGAAGCAAAATTTTCAGTGTGGTTCTGAGCAATTCCTTTTTCTATTTATTGCCCCTACCTACCACCATACACTACATTATCAAATTGGATTCAGACATTGGCTTAGAATTTCCAATGCTTTGTTGCCAATCCTAGATATAAATATGTTGTATACATGGTTACATCGATGACTTTTTTCTGTATGGAAAAGACAGAAATTTCAACTCAAGAGGACTAAGTCCTTTATGGTAGTGATTAATGAGCTCATCAAATTCTGCATAAGAAATCTTGCTTTGTAGATAGTCACAGTTTAGTGAAATGTCAACCAATTTTCCAAAAAGCATAATCATGAGATAAAATGGAAATTCCAAAATGCAATTACAAATAATTTATTTAGAAATTTCTTGTGTGATAAACAGAATTTTCATTTGTTTTACTTGATTCTTTGCTTAGCAGAAATCAATGTTGATGACTGAAATTAATTGTTTTCTCTGTGCCCATAGACGAGTTTACAACTTATGACATCTGTCCTATATAATTTCTTTTTTGAATATTCATTTGATATCACTTAAATTAAAAAGGAGGAAGAATGAGTTGCCATTTATGGAAACAAATGTTTCCTAAAGAATACTGGTAGCTTGCCAAAGGTTTCTATGTAAGGCTTCCCATGCAAGAACCTGGATTGTCTCCTTAGTCTGGGTGCATCTAAAGTCTGTACACTGTCTGGTGTCCCCATCTACCAAAATTTCCCACAGTATTATTTGAACTTCTTTTTCACTTACTTTCTTCAGCCATGGTTTCTGCTCAGAAAGTAGTCACAGAAATTTTCATAAAGGTTATCTTCAAGATGCACTGCTTATGCATTATTTTTAGTTTTTATTAGTACAGGTTTGCAGTACATTGTGATTACATTTATTTAGGGAGTCTGTACATGTACATAACACATTTTAAATCTTTCATATTCCCTTCTCCTCCCACCTCTTTCTTTTCCCTCCAACTCTTGTTTGCCTTTCCATTTGCAAAAGCTCTATTTCCATTATTTTGTTTGTTTGTTTTTGGTACCAGGGATTGAAATCAGGTCCTTGTGCTTGCAGGGCCAGCGGCAAAACCACTGAGCTAAATCCCTGGCCCTATTTCCATTATTTTGGAAAAGATGTAAAAAAGAGAGATCATTGCTTATGTATCATTTAAAAACTTGCTTAACATATTTCAGGGAGTCTTTCATATAATGCATTATTCTCAAGTTTACCTAGGATATAAAATTTCAAACCTCAGTGTGCCCAGCTAATAAAAATGAAAGAAGATGTTTATTGGATTTCTTAAAATGTCAAATAATCAAAATATATGCTTTTGCTTCAAACTGTGTACTTTTACTTAATACTAACATGCTGCACCATAAGTGCAACAATGTACTTTATGTCAGGAGCCCAAAGAATTAAAAGGTACAAGATCTTTCAGGTACACCTCTGATTGCCATTCGTCAGTTCACCTTGCTCTACTTTGTGCTTGTCTGTTCAAATTGGAGGAGCCGAAAATACATTAAGGTGGTACTAGGTGTTGCACAAAGCACCAGTTGTTTCATTTATGGCAAAATGGAAAATAGATGGCAGAGCTAGATGAGAATTGCAAAATGTGGGCTAGATTTGATCCAAGCACCTTCTAACCCCCTGTGAAACTATCAGCTAGGCTACTGTTGAGTAAACATTTATTTAGCTATTTCTGGAGAGAGGCACTGGGAGGGTAGTGCGTTGACAACTCATTTCCACCACTGAAGATCTAATGAACTAGTGAGGTACTAGCCCGAGTAATAGATATAAACACTGGTGAATCTTGTTACCAAAGAATCTTCCTTTGTGGACAGGCTTCACACAACTGAGCCTTGAAGATGTACTCATCAGAGGAGAAACAGGAGTAACAAGCAGAACAAATCCACATTAGAAAAAAAGTCACTAAATTGGGGGGAACATAGAGTAATGAATGTAATCTTATAGTTTTCTAAGCATGGCACTGGTTTCATGCCTGTCACTTTTGTCTTAAAGCCCTGTTTTTACTAAATTTTATTGCTAACTCAAGAGTCACCTTGGCCCCATTCCAGACCCACTGTATCAGAATCTGTGTGAAATGGATGTGGAAATCTCCATTATTAACAGGTGCCATTGGTGATTTTGTTAGATAATTTAGGAAATACTGCTATATCTAATGTCCAAAGTCCACCATTTAAGCTTATCTCTCTGGCTGAGAAGCACGGGTCGTAATTTTGCTTGCACAGTATTACCTGACTCTCCACTATTTCACTAGATTAAAAGGAATAAAGGGGGAAACTCTGAAACACAGAATTTTGAAGAAGAAGAGATTAATAAAAAGAGACCAGGAGGGGAAGAGTCTCTTCTCTAACTTCACAGGACTATCTAGGGTGAGTAGTTTTGGGCATTGATGACATTGGGCAGAAAGTGCTGGATTGCTACCTCTAAAAAGAGATTTTTTTAGAGCCCCAGCATAAGAATCCAAGAGAGGTTATATTCTGGGTTTTCCACATGCCTGTGTGTTTGTATAATCTCATATTTTTCTATTAATAGGAAGGAGGGATGCTAGCATCAAACGTCTTGGGTTCACTGTCTAACCTCAGTTATTTTCAACTTTGTGGGGTATTTTGTATTTTGTGTCCCTTCATTCAGGCCCTGAATGAAGGATATTTTTCCCCCAATTACTAAGAGTCATATAAGAGATGAAGGGGAAAAGTGGAATGAGATATATTCAATCAATCATGTTCATGCAGCTCTATTATATTTTCTGAGTGCCTTGGCTCTAAAGAAGATTGGACAAATATTCTTGGAGATTTTCCATGACAGAGACTAGAGCTACTTTAAGAATGTGTAGAATGTCAAAGAGGGTTTTCCTTTGTAGATGAGATCTAGGTGGTGTGAGATTTTCCAGGGCATAAAGAGCCTTATGTGAATGCCCAGTATAATACTTTTACTTCTATGAAAGAGTTTTGGAGAAACTAGTTTTGTGGGTAACACAAGGAGCACAGAAAACTGTAGCTTTCAGAAAATAAGCCTTGGTCTTTAGTCATTTTAGTTTCGGTAGGTATCCTGGAACAACTACTTACTTTAAAACAATTATTAAATCTGTAGAGCCTTTGATAGTTCATCAACTATATTCACACATTTTGTATTTTGAGTCATATATTAAACAAGAAACTAGATTTATTTCCTACTTTTTATGTACAAACAGAAATTCAAAGACTTTAAAGAAAATTTCCAAGACAACTCTGCTAGTGAGTGGCAGAGGAGATATAATACCAAATACATCTCATTCCAAATCTTATACTTTCCTAACAATAGAATCATATGATTCTCAAAGTGAAGGAAAATAAAGTTAGCATTGACAATCAGCAGTCTCAAAACTTGGAATTGTGAAAAAAGGCACATTAGCAATTATGTGAAGGAGCAATCATGATTCTGAGCTTCTTGATACTTAAAGCTCCTTTCTAAGCAAGAGCTGGTGGTAGTGAAAGCTCAGTCATTATGAAGCTCACTGCTGTTTCCAAAATTCAATCATTTCTTTTGAATATGTTTTTTTTTGATTGTTCTAACATTTGTGTAATTTCTAAATTCTGAAAAAAATTGATTTTGGCTGTATTAGTCAGTGCTTAAAAGAGAAACAGATTTAATGCAAGATATACAATATATAAGAATTTAAAATATTGGCTTACAATGGTTGCTCACAGAGTCAGGTGTAGAAGAATGTGAAAGGTCTGTCTACACGATAGGGGTCCAAAGGATTCAGTTGAAGACCTAGAGCTCACTGTAGTGTCCCGTGCGAGTCCCTATCAGCCAGCTGAAGGGTCTGTGATAGAAGCCAGAAGGGTCTGCACTGGAGGCTGAAGAGTTGATGTCCAAGGTGAATGTGAAGATTAGAGCTCTTCTGAAGAAACAGAAGTGAGTCTTCCTTCTTGTTTCCCCTTTACACCATTCAGGCAACAAGCCATCCTAGGAGTAGGTATTCTGTCTTTAGTAAATCCCTCAACCATACTCAGAACTTTGCTGATCCAATTTAGGTGGATGTTTCTTACCAAGTTGACACAATCAGTCACACTTTTTTCAACTATCACACTTTTTATTCAAATTTTTGGTCATACTTCTTCCATCATTCCAGAATTTCAAAAGCATCACCTGCCTTTTGGTCTCATGGTGGTATCACTTATTGGCCAAATAAATGATCAAGAGACAAACAGCCAAGTAATGGAGGTAATGCAGTCCAGGAACTCAGTCCTCTGACACAATGACAAGACTAGAAGATCCTTTGCTGTATGTGTGTGTGGACAGAGCATTTGAAATTTGTGTGTAAGCCAAAACACCAATTTCTGACTTCATAATCAGAAATAGTTTTATATGCATTTATATACACTTGCAATTGAAATGAATAGAGCATAGTGAGTCTGTACACAATAAGCAAAATTATAATCAATAATTTTCTTGGATCGCTTCTTGGCCTTTTGGTTGAGATCGAGTGTAGCAATTTTCTTGGTTGGCATGAAATCCAACAAGATCAGTAAATTATAATGCCAAGTCAATTTGGTGTACTTTTAATTTCCATGCTTGCAATAGGAACATGCCTGGCATTACATCCATATTCTCTTTACAAAATTTTTGGATATATATGGCCAACATCTTTATCATCTTCCTGTTCCTACCTCCTGGACTGATTAAACGCAATTATGTTCTCATATTTTAGATACACATTTATTCACATAAATGGAAGTTTTACCAACTGGAGACATCTCTATTTTCTTAAGTCTATTTTCTTTTTCTTTAAATCATTTTTTATTCATTTATTTTTATAGCAAATCTTTCTGAGGACTATCTCAAGTACTTTATTTCAAAGTTATTATGGTAAAGTAATTGCATATTTTCTTCATATACTAAATATATTAGACGAATAATATGAGTACTTTTATACTCAGAAAGATGAAGAAATTTGCAATGAAGATGAGAATTTAATTAAGTTAATTAATTAAATTAATTTAATTAAGTTGAAGAATGTTTTCTGGATGACAGAAATAAGGATTTTCACACACCACAATTGAGTCTGGCAATACAGAAAACAATACAAGTGAAAAATTTAAAAAGCATCCTTCTATCTTAATGTTATCTATAGATTTGCCATTTTAAAACTACAAACTGTTAACATATAAAAACTAATTGCTTGGTTAAAGCAGAGAAGTTATACAATAGTTCTTATCAGCCAGTTTAGGCTATATTTTGTTATTGTAACTTTAAACTCAAAAAATCACAAATGGCTTACCACAGCAAAGATATATTTATCACTCACTTCCTATATCTGCCATGGGTCAGGTGTAACTTTATTCTAGAAACCAGGCAACCCTAGGCCTACCTGAATTATTGTTACTCTCACGGCTGAAAAAGCATGCAAGTAAACAAACAAGCCAACAAATGCACAACATAAATAACAAAGTATATTCTGAATATGATCTTTTCTCCTAAATAATCCAACACACTTCTACTTACAAGCCATATTGCCAAGCCTATGTCCAAGACACAGAGAAGTATATTACTGCACAGAGAGAAGACAGCAAAGTAAAGAAAAATGTGGTGAATTTGATAAACAGTCATTTAATATAGTATACTCTTCTTGTCACCTACCTTGGAAATCAAAATTACTTATCTCTTTCAAGACATCTATTGCACTTAGTTTCTTTTTTGTAACAGGCTTTATTATTATGATTTAGTGATATAGTGAATTAACTGAATGCTTTATAAAATTCTGGGGACAATTAAGAAACTTGTGAGCTAGCTTAGAGAACAAGAGAGTTGACATAACCTGAAGTGAATTGATAAAAAACTATTCTTGTTCATACAAAATTAAAGCATGCTATTTTTATCCTTGCTCTTTTAACCAAAAGAAAACAAAACATTTGCTAGACTATGAAGTATATACCGAGCTTCTATTGATTTGCTCAAGCAAAGGAAGGATATAAATAATTAAATTTACCGTAACTCACTATTATTATACACAAAATGTTTATCTTATGCTTATTTAAAAAGACCACATTGCATGGGGATGTAACAGAACAAAATTGTCTCTGCAGAATTATCTCACTTTGGACAACTTAAGTAAACACAATTTAGTGAAAGATACTCGGTAGCTCATAGAGTTTTGTGAGGCTTAGAGAAAGTGTCTAGAGGCTACCATACTATACTAAGAAACACAATTGTCTTAAATAGGAAAGATTGTTGAAGCTATAAGAGCCACTGCTGTCAGCATTAGAGACTAGGAACTGGACTTTACTGCCACTATTACTATCTCCAGCACCAATAATATTCCTGTGTCAGCAAGTTGTCCCTACTTTCAATGAAACTAGATGCCTCTTTTATCAACAAACCAGACAGAATGGAAGCTTCTTACATGTTCAATTTTCTCACACTGTTAAGTTTTGAATGAATATGCCCATACTGTTACTTGTTGATAGATGAGATATATAAACTTTACAATATTTCACCAAATATAGGAAAATATTATTAACTTAAAATAATGAACAATCACGTATATGATTTATGTTTCTATAGAAGGAAATAACTAGTCACATAGGAAAGAGAAAGCTGAAAGCTAAACCTACAAGAGGGAAGCTAGCATCAAACAAAATGTTTCTAACAAGAAAAACTTGTTATGCATTGGAAATAAGAAAAATCAAAAGTAAATGGAAGAGAGGAGCCTGCCCAGAGAGGAGCTACATGGGCACTAGGGCTCCTGCCAAAGGCTCGCCATTCTATCCCTAAGTGCGGGCAGATCCCGGGGAGCAGCTCTGTGGCCCAGACCAGCTCGGCTGCAGGAGGATCCCAGCCGGGGCTCTGCCCCGACCCCAGAGGCTCAGGGACACCCTCCCAAGCCAAAGGCCAGCCAAGAAAGGGGCTCCACAGGCACATGGGCTTCAGCCAGAGGCTCGCCATACCATCGGACACAGCCAAGGACCTGCCTGGAAAAGAGCTGTACAGGCACACAAGCAATACCCAGAGGTTCCCCCCTAATACCATTGATAAGTGCAAGGAGACCCTAGCCAAAGCCTGTGCAGACAACAGAAACTGGGGTGCACAGACCCCAATGAAAAGCCCTCCTAGACAATAGCTACATAGGGGCCACAGCGAGAGGAATGCTTACATACCATCCGAAGTGTGCTCAGGCCCCAGCCAGAAGCCTGCCCAGACACCAGGTCAGCTCAGGGATCTAGAAGGCTACCACTCTAAACCCAGGATTTAGTATACTGGTGAACAGCAGAGTAAAGGATGCTCAGTGGCTTGCTGAGAATTGAAGACCACTGGGTGAGCAAAAAGTCTCCTCAAAAAACATAGCAGGCTGAATCTGTTGAAATTAGAAGACATATAAATAAGTTCCAAAACCAGACTTCAGATCACCTAAGGAACTGCAAAGAGAAATGAGATGGAACAATCTGATACTCAACCACCTGGACTCCTGAACTGGCAATGAAAGGGGACCTGAAAAACATGAAATCAGAAATAATTTCTCAGATGACAGCAGATTGTGCTCATAGTAAAATATATGATTAATAAACCTAGAATGGACACAGATAAAAAATTAGAGGAGCTGAGGTATATGATGGAATTCCAACATAGGAAACAAATGGAATCCATAAAATAGATGCAAAAAGATTTCCAGGAGATTAAAAACTCCACTGAAAGTTTACA